>PVJH01024863.1:0-24891 GCA_004026705.1 Nesogale talazaci | reverse complement strand
GACCGACTTAGAAGTGGAGACTTTGCAAGTCGTCCTTACGTGATAGGGTTCCAATTCCACTCCCTTGTGGTCACAGAATGTCCCCTGTGTGCTCAGTCCCAGTTTTCTTCCTGTCTGGTAGAGGTCCGGCCTTGGGCCCCTGTGCTTCAAGGAGCAAGGATTGGCTTTTGTTTATTTTTTTATTATTAAATCATTTTACTGGGGACTCATACAACTCTTGTCACGATCAATACATCCATCAATTGTATGCAGACCACACTTGCAGCCCTCATCATTCTTGAAACGTCCTCCTTCTACTTGGGCCTCCGGTATCAGCTCCCCATATTTCCCCTCATCCCCAGTTAGCCCTTTGCGGGGCGTGAGGGACGCGCCCCTCCTTCTCCCGGCAATATCCCGCCTACACTTCGTTGTGTCTCCTACGTTCGAATTCAGCTTTCTTGAGCGCCGCCTCACCTCCTTTCACGTCATCTCTGTGGGTGTGTGTTGAAGGCGCATTTTTTACAGGCAATAGCTTAGGCTGGGTTCTCTCAAAAAAGAAAACTCCACGAAAACAAAAACAGACCCACAACTATCCGACTGACAGTGACCCTATCGGACAGAGTAGAACGGCAACTTCAAGGGAAAGAGAGCTTTTGCGGGGCCAGAGAGGCCAAACTTGTTTGAGAGGCAAAAGCTCTCTTTCCAGCCCATTTCCCCACCGAGTCTCTGAAACCCCCTCATACAGTAAACAAGCATGACAGCAACATGCAAATGTGAAGCTACTACTGTCTCCGCCGCGGGTTAGGGGAAGGCAATATTCTCCTCTGACTCCTGGGGGCGCTGTGGTTACTTGGTGTCCGCAGTTCAGAACCAGACAACAACAAGGCTTTCTACTCCCACAGTTACAGTCCCAGTTTGCTGTGCATCGGCATCAACTCCGTGGCCTCAAGTTTGGGGGGTTCTTTGGGTTAACCCTACTCCACTGAATGCTGTGTTCTTTGATTTACACCACATCTTCGAGGGGCTTAAAATCACGTTGCTTTTCAATGCCCTCTGACTTTGGGGAACAAGAAGTCTAGAGGGGCAAGATCAGGGGGCAGAAGGTGGAGAGGGGAAGGCTACCCAGTGAGTCTCCAAGAGCAGTCCTCGTTCCCCTCGGGATGAGCAGCTACCGGATCGGGGTGGGAGCAGATTGCTCAGCTTAACTTTCTGGGCCTTTTGCTCATTGGCAACTTCTTCACAAGAAGCCCCGTGGTCATCCTGTGTCCTCTAAGAACGCCTCACAGGATGAGCCATTGAGACGCCAAAACACAAGCCAGGTGTTCCAGCCTGAGCTGGCCTTTCTGCCCAGGGTTTAGCTGCTCTTTGGATTGGACCCCTTTGTGAAGGCCCCCAGGAGACAAAGCAGCTTCCTACAGCTAGCCGCTAACTGCAGGGAGAAGTTTAAGCACATCTTGTTTGGAATGACCCCCTGCATGTATGAAGTAGATGAGCCCTGGAGGCACGGTGCAGTACACGTGGGACCGGTGCCTGCTAAGTCAGCAGTTGGAATCCCACCAGCTTCTCTGCGGAAGGAAGATGAGGCTTTCCGCACCGGTGAAGATCTGCAGCCTTGGAAACCTTAAGAGGTCGTTCGTTCTCCTTTGCCCTGTCGAGTCACTCGGAATTGGAGTGGGCTCGGAGGCAATGAGTATGGCGACTTGGTTTGGTTTTTAGTATGAACTGACACCTTAGTAGCAATACTTTTTTTACTTCGTATGTAGAGCGGGGCATAGTGGCATAGTGGAAGGTGGCATAGTGGAAGGTCGGACAGCTGCTCCAAGGAGAAAGACAGGGCTTCCTCCTCCCACCACAGAGTCATAGTCTCAGAAACCCAAAGGGGAAGTTCTGCCCTGTCCTAGGGTCGCTCTGAGTTCGCATCAACTCAGTGGCCTTGGGGGTCAGATGTATAGAGAGGGTTAACTCAAGGAATGGCTTTGTGGTTAGACTTCTCCTGATGGGTTAAAGGGTGACGGAACACAAGATTGGCAAGTCAGAAGGCAGGCAGTTAGCTAACAAAGGATCCAGATGGAGCAAAAGCTCAGAGATGAGGCTGAGCATCCGTGTATGAGTCTGTGGGACATAGGCCACGCCCCTGTGATGACTCCCAGTTCAGTGATTGGCTGCATATAGATGTCACCCTGGGAGATGGCTGCATCATAAAGCCGGCGGACCAAGTCGCTGAGAGTCAGGGCCCAGCCAGGCTGAGCCGCAAGTAAGCTTCCCAGACAGCATGCGCTCTATCGGCTTGATCAGTGTGACAGCATGGACTTGTGGGTTGTTCTGGTTACGCTCTGCATGAAAGATTGGGTTCTGTTTGTTCCTTCTGTTCTTTGTTCCCGTTTCTCTCTGGCTTCCTTTGCATTCATTAAAAATGCCAGGTACTCCCTCATCTTCATTTTGCTCCAGCGCTCACGAGATGCAGCTTTAGTTTTGGCACGTCTCCTTTCAAATAATAGCGTGCCACTTCCTGTGCCATCTGTGGACTTGGGACCGATCTGCTTCCACTCCCCCAGCTTCTAGGTTGTTGCCACCAGTTTTACGTCAGTGTGTTCGATCAAGCCCCTACGAAAACACCTATGTCCCTCCCCGTCTACCATATCCAAGACGCTTTATTGTTTGAAGAGGTAGCTCTGCATTTCCATCTCAAGGCACTTTCCTTTGATGTAAAGGAAACGTTTCAACAACAACAAAAAAAAGGTGGGCCGAGCCCCGGTGGCGTAGTGGTTGTGCGCGGGACTGCGGCCCCCTGGGATGGAGGTTCAATTGCAGCAGTGGGGCTGGGCCTCCTACTCCCACCACCGGAGAGCAGTGATGGCCCCCCCCCCCCAAAAAAAAAAAAAGAGACGTCTCACCAGTTGTTCCCAGCAGTTTTCTGACAATGAGCCTTGGTGTCAATTTCTTGATGTCATTGCAGCTTGGCCAGACTCCAAAGTCCTTCCTCTTAGGAGGAATTTTCTACTCCTAAGGCCCACCCAGTCTTCCTCCTGAGAAGCTGCTGCTGGTGTCAAACCGGCCACCTTGTGGATCGCAGCCCACCGCGTAACCACCACCCCACCAGGACTCCAAACTGGGCTTTCTTCTCCGTCAACAGTGACGGTCTAGGAAACCCACAGGGGGTCGCTGTGAGTCAGCAAGGTTGGGGGAGGAGAGCCACCCTTCTTCCATTAGTCAGTTTCTGTCCCTCTCCTGGATAGACTGATCAGCTTGTAGACATGCACAGGTGTCCTGGCAGCATCCTTTTGAGAAGGAAAAAAGGAAATGACCCTTGACCCAACACTTCCCTCCAACCAAAAGTCCGATTCTCTCTTCCTCTTTCTACCTCTCAAAAGCACCAGTCCTTTTTTCGCTTCTTCCCATTTTCTCCTTGGCACCCTCTCATCTGGTTTCTCCTTGTGCCACGTCACGAAATGGCCTGTGCTGAATGTATCGCAAGTGCTGCCGTCATTTCTGGAGCCTCATTGTCTGGGCCTCTCCCTCTCCCTGCTCACCTGCTTGCTCGCCTCATCATCTCTTAGGGCTCCTCTGGCCACAGTGACCTCAGAGGGCTCTTATGCCGACAACCTCTCCCTCCTTGCTGGCATTCACCCTCGTGTCTTGGGACCTCGCTCTGGTATTCCCAACTGTGATCTGTTGTAGCTTTAGACCCAGACTTTCAGCTGCCTGCCCCACCCGCCAAGCCGTCCATCTCAGTCCAAAGCCCCAAGTTGCCATCGCCCCAGAGCAGGAAGTCCTGCACAGACACCTGCCACTCAGGATCACAGTCCCAGCATCTGCAGCCTGGGTGCCGTTCAATGGCTGAACTCGGTGGCTCAGCTCAAAGCCTGGGAGCTGGGCCACGGGCATACTCACTGGCCTGTGCGGTGTTTGAGGCCAGCTAAGGCAAGGCTCTTGACCTAAGTGGGGGTACCTTGCAGGAGAAACCTGTAGGCAGACCTGTCCGAATCGCTGCTGCCGCAATCTAGTAATGAAATCCCACCTGCGTTCAAGAACAAGGAATTGCTCTCCCCTTTCGGGTGCGAGCTGTGCCTGAAAATGGGTGGGCGGGTTTGAACCCCCTCCTGCAAGTGCCCCGACTCCTTCCTTCTAGCCCACGTTTCGACTTACAGGTTGTAGAGCTTCGCCGCAATGGAGCCACGGAGCGGGGGCTGTTTCAGAGCTGCCGCCCTGCCCCGCCGAGGCCTGGATGGGCCTTGGGGCTGTGTGTTCTCTGTTGGGGGCTTGAATAAAGTTGCTCTGAACATTAGTGTCTCTGTTTTGGTACATTTCTGGTACAGATAAGCTTTTAGGAGCTGGCCAGACAGCAATGGATTTAGGTGTGTGCCTCACCCTGCCCCCAAGGATATGTTACACCGTGAACTCTTGCCCCTCCACCCGGAAATAGCTGTTCCTTGGTCATGGTAGTGCAGGCAAACCAGAAAAGCCTGGCTCCTAACCCTACCCTGAGGAGCAGAATAGACCACACAGAGGAGACGGCCACCAAGGAAGGGCCTCCCCCCAAATGGAGTTCCGATGCCTCTCCTCCCCCCCCCCCACGCCCCTGAACTGTGAGATCATTGCTGCAGTTTAAAGTTCCTCATATTGGGTTATGCCAGCTTCATGTCTAAGGCAGCCTTCTACTTTCGACTGTTGCTTCTTGTTAGCCACATGGGTAACGAGCCCACCTGGCAGTTAACTCAGAATGCATGGGCTAGCCTGTCTGTAAAAGCCTGGACCACAGAGCTTCGGCTGGGCCTTCCTGTTGGTTCTGCACCGTCTTTGGACACAGCCCGACACGAGGACCCTTCCTGTCCACAGCGATCTGCAGGATTGGAAGCAGAGGCAGCAGCCGACCCAGGTAATGGCAGCCGAGAGCTGAGCCCAGCGGAAGGACCTCCGTTTCCTGATGGATGAGCTGAGCTGTCAGTTTTCTGGGAGGGTAAGTTGGTCCCCGCTTTGCAGAACTTTGCATCTGATTCCTCAAGCTGTTTGTTGCAGCTCGGTGGTTTTGCTGAGTTCTGTGACCATTCCAAGCCTCACCGAGAAAGCACGCCATGCAGGAATCAGCAGTGGGGGAGACATGGGCGAGCAGGGACGTGTTGAACCCCTGCCTCCCAGGGGCTAGCTTGCTAGCAGTTTGTGTAGTTGACATTGTGACCGCACAGACTCAGGAGCGAGGTTGCTCTTGTCCCAGCAACAGCGATGAGAGTTCCAGGTGTACCGCATCCCAACCCCAACGACACTTGGTGGTGTCAGCATTCTTGAGGGTAGCCAGTCACATCCTGGTCAGTGCAAGCATGCGTCATGGTGACTCGTTTGAATGTCCCTACTGACTGCCATGGAGCTTCAGGTCACGGACTTAGGCCGCCTGCTGGTCTGTGCTGGTGGACGTGGAGAACACGCCCCTACGGACTCACCAGGCGGTCTTCCTGGTGTGTGGGGAGGGAGGAGTCTGGCCGGTGAGGCAGCTCCGATTGATTTGTTTGTCTGCTGGTTGGCAGACTCGGAGCAGCCTTTTCTCCATACGAACAGCTCATTTATCCCCCAGCTGTTTGTTAGTGAGGAGACTCCCTCTTCTCCATGAGAGTCAAATGGGGCCTTTGGCATAAGTATGGTGGCCCAATGGTGGCCAACCCTAACCCTAACCCTAATCCATTGTTTCATGCAAAGACCTGGAGATGGCCAGCGAGCAAGATGAGGACAATTAATCACATCAAGCAATTCATAATAATTTAAAATAAAGGGGCTGAGCCCCGGTGGCGTAGTGGTTGTACGCGGGACCGCGACCCACTGGGACGGAGGTTCAGTTCTAGCAGTGGGGCTGGGCCTCCTCCTCCCACCACCAGAGAGCAGCAATGCCAAAATAAATAAATAAATAAATAAAAAGGCTGAGCCCCAGTGGCATAGTGGTTGTGCACGGGACTGCGGCCCACTGGGATGGAGGTTCAATTCTAGCTCCCCAGAGCAAAGGCTGGGCCTCCTACTCTCACCACCTGAGGGCAGTGATGCCCCCCCCCAAAAACAGAAACAAAAACAAAAAAATAATAATTTAAAATAAAACACATCAGGGGAAGGGACCTGGCTGGGCATTAAATGAATCAATCACATATTATAGGTTTTTTTACATTATTTTGAATGTGATAACAATTCTATTAACCTTTTCGTTTTGGATTACTTGGAACTTCACCTTCAATTCTCTCTATTGACCACATGACTCGGGCCATAGGAAGTAACATGAGAAGCTCTTCTCTGAATAAGGTCAGCAGTTCAAAGTGACCAGTTGCTCCTCGAGAGAAAGGTGAGGCTTTCTACTCCCATGAAAAGGTACAGCCTCAACAACCACAGTTCCGTGCTGTCCTGTAGGGCTGTCGTGTGTCGGCAGTGGCTCAATGGCAGTATGTTTGCTTTGGTGTGTAAGACTGTGGATAGGAGCATGACTCAGTAATAGCCTCCCATATGCAGATGCCACAATCTGACTTGTTGAAAGTGAGGATTTGCAACCCTTATTGATGAAGATCAAAGCTCTTTCGCCTGACTGAGCCCCGGTGGTGTAGTGGTTGTGTGGGGGACTGCGGCCCACAGGGTTGGCGGTTCAAATCCAGCAGCAGCTCTCCAGGAGCAAGGCTGGGTTTCACATTCTCACCAGGGCAGTGATGACCCCCCCCCTTAAAAAAAAGATCTTTAACCTGCAGTCTGGTTTACACCTCAACATAAAGCAAAAATCGTCACAACCAGGCCAATAAGCAACATCCCGATAAACAGAGAATAAACTGGACTTGTCAAAGCCGCCATTTTACTTGGTTAACGATCAATGCATATGGAAAGAGCAGTCAGGAAGTTAAAAAACGTCAGGGAAGTGGGTGAAAGGAGACATCGGACAGTGCATGAAATGACAAAATAACAATTATAGGGGCTGAGCCCCGGTGGCGTAAGTGGTTGAGTGCGGGACTGCGGCCCGTGGGCTTGGCGGTTCAAATCCAGGGCGGCTCCTGCGGTGCTGGGTAGCTCCCACGACCACCAGAGGACAGTGATGCCCCAATACAAAACAAAAAAAATAACAATTATAAATTATCAAGGGTTCATGAGGGAGGAGGAACAGGGAGTGAGGGGAAAAAGGAGGAGCTGATATCAAGGGCTTAAGTAGAGAGCAAATGCTTTAAGAATGATAAAGGCAGCAAAGGTGCTTTGCATACCATGGGTGCATGGATGGATTGTGATAAGATTTGTATGAGCCTCCAATAAAATGATTTTGTTTGTTTTTTTGGGGCATCACTGCTCTCAGGTGGTGGGAGTAGGAGGCCCAGCCTTTGCTCCGTGGAGCTGGAATCGAACCTCCATCCCTCAGTGGGCCGCGGTCCCGCGCACAACCACTACGCCACCGGGGCTCAGCCCCAATAAAATGATTTTTATAAAAGGAAATTAGACAACATACTGCATTGGGCAAATGTCCTAGAGCACTTGTTATTGTCGAGCCGCTCCCATTGTAGAACAGAAGGAAACACCAACCAGCTCTGCGCGTCTCCATCCTCAAGGGTGCCGTTGGCCCATTGTCGCAGCCACTGTGTCATTCCATCTGGTCGGGGGGCGTCCTCTTTTTTTCTGCTGCCCCTCCATTTTCCCAAGCTTGACGGATGTCCTTTTGCAAGAACTAGTCTCTCCTGATGACGTGCCTGAAGTCCACGAGGCCAAGGCTCGCCATCCTTGTTGCCAAGGAGCGTTTCTAGCTATCCTTCCTCCAAGACAGACTGGGTTGTTCTCCTGGACGTCGGGGTACCTTCAGCATCCTTTGACAGCGCCATAATTCAAACACATCACTTTGTTCATTTTCCTTGTTCCATGTCCAGCTTTTCACATGTGAGGACATGGAGAATGCCGTGACCTGGGTCAGGTGCACCAGAGCCCATCTTCGCTCTTCCACACTTAGAAACAGGCTGTGTGCGGGGGTGGCGGGGGGGGGGGGCGTTTACTCAATGTGAGACATCGCTCGGTCTCTTCGCTGCTGCGTTCATGGACATTGATTGTGGAGTCAAACAAAAAGTCCTTTACCACGTCAAGCTTTGTCTATTGATCGTGATGTTAACGATTGGCCCAGCGGTGAGGATTTGGATGTTCTTCATGTGGCGTTGCCGTCGAGACTGAAGACTGCTGTCCCTGACCTTCATCAGCAAGTGCTTCGAGGCGCCCTCCCTGTCCGCAAGCAAGGCCTTGTCATCTGCAGATCAAAGGTTGTTGCTAAGCATTCCTCCAATTCTGGCGCCACACGCCGCTGCATAGAAGCCAGCTTCGCTGCCTGTTTGCTCGGCATAGGTTGAATGCGCGCGGTGAGATTTGGTGCACTGCGGACTCACACCTTTTCTGATTTCAACCAGGCCAGAGTCCCTTGTTCAAGGCAAGCAACTGCCTCTTGATGCATGCACAAGTTCCACAGAACACAGTGAATTCTCATTCTTCTCGTTGCTCTCCATAGTTTATTAGGGATATTTATTATCCACGCCGGTAACTCCCTTGGCATTGTCAATACGGCACAAGTGGAAAATATTCTGGTAGTCTCTGCTTTCAGCCAAGATGCATCTGACGTCAGCAATGCAATCCCTTCTTACACTTCCTCTTCTGAATCCGGTAGCTCCCTGGGCCTGAGCTGCTGCAACCACTGGTGAATGAATGCTGCTCGTTCTCAAGTGTCCTTAGCACGTGACGTGAGTGATACCGTTAGATGATTGGCACGTCATGTTGGATCACCTTTCTCTGCAGTGGGCACAGATACAGCTCTCCAGTTGGTTGACCAGGTAGCTGTCTCACAAGTTTCTTAGCACAGACAGATTAGAGAATGCCTCTGGAGTTGCGTTTTTAGAAACATTTCAGTCGGCATTCTGTTGTTTCTTTGGAGTTTTCTAAAAATCATCTTATTGGGGGTTCGTACAACTGTGATCTCAATCCGTGCATCCATCCGTTGTGTCATGTGTCTCTGTTGCCCTCATCATTCTCAACACGTCTGCTTTCTGCTTCAGCCCTTGCTGTCAGCTCCTCCCTCCCTCATGAACACTTGGTAATTTATCAATTATTACTATTTTGTCATCTCTTACACTGTCAATGTCTCCTTCCACCCACTTCCCTGTTGGCCATACACCAGGGAGCAGGTTAATGGGGAATCTAAGACATGATCCCTTCAGGACCAGTGGTGAGAGTGGCAATACCGGGAGGGCAGAGGGAAAGTGGGGTAGAAAGGGGGAAAGGAGATGTTTGGGTTTGGGGTTTTTTTTAAAAATCATTTTATTGGGAACTCATACAACTCATCAGAGGAGGTTTGTTTTTTTGTTTGTTTGTTTTGGGGGGGGCGGCAATCACTGCCTCTGGTGGTCGTGGGCGCTACCCAGTGTTGCTCCTGAGAGCCGCCGCTGGATTTGAACCACCAAGCCTGCGGGCCGCAGTCCTGCACTCAACCACTTACGCCACCGGGGCTCAGCCCCCAGGAGGTTTTTTTTGTGTGTGTGTGGGCATCACTGCCCTCTGGTGGTCGTGGGCGCTACCCAGTGCCACTCCTGAGAGCCGCCGCTGGATTTGAACCGCCAAGCCCACGGGCTGCAGTTCCGCACTCAACCGCTTACGCCACCAGGGCTCAGCCCTGAGGTTTGTTTTTTAAAGAAAATTTTGTTGTGTTTTCACTTGACACAGCAGACTTAGTTCTCATTTAACAATTTCTTTACAAGTTGTGCCGGGTCATTGGTTATATTATTTTTCAAAACAAAAGAAATCAGAAAACAATAAAAAGTTAAACAAATGAACAGGTTAAAAGAGAAAACAGATAAGATGTTAAATGTCTTTTAATTAAATACTTGTATTGGAGGCTCTTACATCTCTTATCACAATCCATATATTCCTCCACTGTATGAAGCACATTAAGATGTCACAGTTTAACCTGACTCAATCTGCATGAAATCCCATTTCCATTGGATAGTGTTCCCCATGGGGCTCTGCAAATGGATTTTAAGCTTTAACTGTCTTCCTTAGCTTTGGGTAAAGCGGGGGTTCAGAATATAAGCCGTAGTAAATCTCCCTCCTCTGGTTTTAGATTTTGTTATTTACAGTCCTTGGCTCACACAGGATTATGTGCTTCTTCCAGGTAGGCTTATGTGACGCCTCACTAGCTGGCTGCTTGCTCTGCACCTGCCTTGTTAGTGAGCCCTTCGTGGAGGTCAGTAGTGAGTAAGGCTGCCTCCCCAGACTTGATTGTTCTTAGGTTAGGCCTGCAGCTAAGTGGGAGCTCAAATTCCATTCATATCTCCAAGGTGTAGTGTAGCTCTATCCCTGTTCTCCTCCGTGGCAGCATTATCAGCTTTTTGAAGGATACAAAAAATATTCTAGGGCTGAGCCCCGGTGGCGTAGTGGTTGTGCGCAGGACTGCGGCCCACTGGGATGGAGGTTCAATTCCAGCAGAGGCTCCACAAGAGCAAAGACTGGGCCTTCTGCTCCCACCACCAGAGGGCAGTGATATCCCCCCAAAATATTCTAATACATATTTTTTAAAAACAAGCAGCCTCATTTCCATCGAGTCTATTCTGACTCAGAGCCACTATAGGACAGCATAGAACTGTCCCTGTGAGTTTCCAGGACTAGAATTCTTGAGAGGACTAAAAAGCCTCATCTTTCTCCCAATTCTAATATTAGTATCATTAAACTAGCCACTGGCATAGAATTTAGAATATTGTGGAGATGGGAATATTGGTATAGGGGAAAGTTTTTTAGACTGAAATACATGGGGTGTTCCCTTATACTTCTTAAAAACGTGAGTGAGTGGATCCTGTTTACGAGAATAATGGAAGTTAGACACACAGGCTCGGTAACCCTCATTCACTACAGCACAGCTCTGTCTGTAGAACTAAGCTAAGAAGATGTGAACATGCCAAACATCACCGATTATTGGGCCACCTCCAATAACATCCAATTTTGCAACCTCAGCGTAGCAGTCTTCTTCCTCTTCTCTCCCTAAGGCTTTAAGTCTAAAGGAGTGCACTCATTGGTTTCCTCTGCAACAGATTTGTGTGAGATAAGTCTGGTTCCTGGGTGGGTTTTCTGACTCAGATCTTTGCGATGTGGCTGATGTAGTGTGTTACTCGCTTTGCAGGGCAAGCCCCAGGAAGTCCAGGTAGCCTGTAGTTTGGGACCTGGGTCACCAAGACCTGCAAAGAAACTCCGTTAAACTGGCATTGGTAGCCATATAGGAGAGCTTGGTGCTTTGCTAATACCTTCAGTGCTGCTTGGAATTGTTCTTTTGTTTTGTTTTGTTTTTGGGGGTGGGTGGGTTGGACTTGTTCTTTTTTTTAATTTTTTTTATTTTCTCTTTTTTTGGGGGGGGGCAATCACTGCTCTCCGGTGGTGGGTGGACTTGTTCTTGATGATAAACCCCAACTCACTGCCACCGAGACACTTCCACTTCGTTGGGGCCTTGCAGGACAGAGTAGAACTAATCCTTTGGCGTTACTGAGACCTTACATTTTGTGAGAACAGACAGGCTCATTTTTTTGTTGTTGCTGTGGACCAGCTGGTGATTCAATCTAATCCACTTTAAGTGGTTGAATGGCAACCAGTCTTTTTAGTGCATTGGTTCTGTGTATGCCTTCCATCTTCGTTTAATGCTGCCTGCATCATGCTATATTTTGCCCTTAGAATCTCCAGTAGTGTGACTCAAGGCTTGGATTTTTTTCTTGGACTCTTTCACTAAGTCTACTCCAGTCGCCTTTTGACATTTTCTCTTCCGCTCTCCATCTCTCCCATTTGCTTCAGCTGCTCTGCGTTCGAGAGCAAGTTTCAGAGTTTCTTCTGACACTCACTTGCTCTGGTCTTTCCTTCCGGTCTTTTTATGGCCTGTTGCTTTCCTCAGGTGTGACACTCTTGATGGCATCCCACAACTTGTCTGGTCTTCAGTCACTAGTGATCCGTGTGTCCACTCTGTTCTTGAGAGGGTCTTTAAATTCAGGTGAGATATAGTCAGTATATACTATTGAATTATTTAATACATATTAGCTATGCATATACACAGTACATATATTTGAATATCTATATTGACTGCTCATGGCTTTGTTTTAATTTTCATCCGCTACAATCTGAAATTGTATAGAAAAAAATTGATTGTTCCAGTCTTGTTTTGACTAATGACATTGAGCTTCTCCATTGTCTCTTCCCACAACTGGAGTCAAGGTGATTCCTGTGTACTCCATGTGTCAAAGCACATGTGTATAGTTGCTGTTTTTGCTCGTGAGACACTATTTACAATGAATAATTCACTGATCTTGAAAAATTGTGTTGTGCCCTTTCCAGCCTCATTTCTGTCACAAGCCCTTAAAGTCCAACCCTTCCTCATTGTTTCCAACCTTCCCATTTCAGATTCAAATAGTTATCTATGCATCTTGGGTTTGTTTTTTTTTTTGGCATCACTGCCCTCAGGTGGTGGGAGTAGGAGGCCCAGCCTTTGCTCCGTGGAGCTAGAATTGAACCTTCAGCCCAGTGGGCCGCAGTCCCACCCACAACCACTACGCCACCGGGGCTCAGCCCTAGCAATGCATCTTAAGCTCAGGTTTCATCAATTTCAGACTGAAGAAGTTAGTGAAATTTTTCAATTTCTTTATCATTTGCCTTGGAAGTCGGTGCAAATATTTGAATAATAGTTGTATTCATTGGTCTTCCTTATATGGGGCATAGAGTTTACCCTATCACAGACAGCACTGTGCTTCAAGATGAACCTTGAAATGTTCATTTGGATGATTTGATTTAGTTCTTCCCGGCATAATAAACCATATGATTATCTGATTCAGAATGGCCAATACCAATCTATTTCAGCTCCCCAGTGCCTAAGACATTGATCTTTATATGTTCCATCTCATTTTCGACGACTTCCAATTTTCCTAGATTCATGTATTGTAAATCCATTTACGGTGTCTGCAAATGAAGGTCCCAATGACGGCTTTACTCCCTCTGTGTCATTAAGGTCGACTCAGCTTTGAGGGCACACCTCTTCCTAGTAGTTTTTGGAGTGCCTTCCAACCTGAGGAGCTTATCTGGCTGGCACCACTTCTGACAGTGGGCTGCTGCTGTTAATTGTTTCAGTGACTAATCCTTCATAAATGAACCACCCGTTCCTTCTCCTGCACCTGGAAGCTCTGCTGAACCCCGTGCACCATGAGTGACCCTGCAGGCATTTGAAATACTGGTGGGAGCACTCCTCGTGTCACAGCAACACGTAAACCACTGTGTCTATGAACGTATGTTGTCTAGGTGGACTAAGTGTGATTCTTTTTTTTTTTAATTTTTTTGGGGGGCATCACTGCCCTTTGGTGGGAGTGGGAGGCCCAACCTTGCTCCTGGAGAGCTGCTGCTGGATTTGAACTGCCAAGCCAGTGGGCCGCAGTCCCATACTCAACCACTACGCCACCGGGGCTCAGCCTCTAGGTGGACTAAGATCCTTCACCATTTCCATCAGAGTAGTGAAGCACTCCATGATTGAGAAGTTACTGAATTTAAAGTAAGTTAAAATCCAATTAAAAGCATGCACAGATATCTACCCATTGTTAACCAGGTAGTTGGATAATTTAAGAGGAAAATTTGAAAAGGCAACAAAAGAATTCTGCCTAAGGCTTATTATCCAGCAGCTCAGCATCACGGAAATACTAGGAAGAAGCAAGTTAGAGAACCGCAGGCTACACTTATCTTGTGTGGGGAGGAGGGTGATTTCCTCTCATAGACAACGTGACTCAGGCTCATCCCAATGACTTACATAGAGACCTTTATAGGGAAGTGAGACCATTTCATTCTTGCATGCAAACTCAGCTTAGAGATCCAGGAAGACAAATTGTAAGTGTGTGTGATTCCAGAGCAGAAGACACCATACAATGTGCATTTCCCAATGTTGCGGTTGCTTTACACCTATGACTAACTTTGATGATCACAGATTGCTCCACAGAACGCTCATTTTCATACCTAAGGTGACTGGGGAAAAAACACGCTGAGAGTGCGGTTCGAGGAAGAATTTATTCTCTTTCTTACGTATGGACAGAGATATTGTTCAATAGCTTAATTGTGATTTTAAAACACCACAGAATTTGTAAGAGCTAAGAATGGAAAGAAAGGTTTTAAATTCTAATAGATTAGAGAGGAGAGATTGATCTAAAAATAAAATAATGTTTGGCAACATTGGTTGGTTCATCCCACTTTTCCTTTTTTTTTCCTTTTTTTAAAAATTTTATTGGGGGCTCTTACAGCTACTACAACATTCAGTACACTATTTGTATCAAGCACATTTGCACACATATTTCCACATACATTTCCCAATATTTTCCACTTGACCCTCGATACAAGCTCCTTTAAAAAAAAACACCTCCCCTTTCCCCTCCCCCCATCCCGCTTTCTTTTATGACAGCTTTTCATTTGTCCATTTACATTGGTCCATTTACATTGACCAAATCAGTTCAAGGATTCGCTTTCTGTGTTGTACACCATGCGGGTTCCTCTGCTGGGTCAGAGACCGTATGGGCCTTGCATCCACTGCAGCTGTCCAGTTCTGCAAGTAGTCAGTCACCTCATGGGTCCCGGTGGAGCCCCACGGTCTTGGTTAGGCCCACCAGAGGAGTGGGTGGGGTTATGTAAATGAGATACTAGTAGCCCACAATAGGGATTGGACAGCTTGCTCAAAATGCAAATGTTGTTCCTGGTCCTCTGATGGGGTGGGGCCATGCAACTGAGGTGTATGAACCCCTACTACACTGAAGTGTTTCTTTCCCCCTTTTTGTGACTTTCCAGGAAGTCAGGGGTCGCCACCAGGCCGTCTCACCATCTCATTCAGCAGATGTTATATTTCCATTCAACTGCTAATTTCATAGTTGGCTTGAAAAAGCAGTGAGTTCCTGGATTATCGTGCTCAGGGCCCCCTCAGGCCTGCAGCTGGCCTTGGGGGGAGGGGAGGAATAGGAGCCACTGACAAACTTCTAGGAAAAGCAAGTTAATCTAGAAGGACAGAGGGCACATCAGCAGTTGCCTGGGGGCAGGAGAGGGAGAAGCTGTTGGCAGGAAGAGGAGACTTTGGGGTGGAGGGTGGTTCCACAGACATAGAGAAAATGTTTAAAGCTGCACAACTCAGGAGTGGCCTCGTCAATGTCATTCAAACCCCAGTAAGACTGTTTTACAAAGAAAAGGTGTTTGGAAAGTAGCAGGCTGTGGGGTTTGTCTTGGCTGTTCCCATCACGAAGCCTGGGGTTGCTGTGCGCTCACAGATACTCTCTGCCCTCTGTGGCCGCCTCCGCCCGCTCCTTCCTTGTGTTTGCGGGGAGGGTAGAGGTGGCCCTCTCTGCTCCTGCCTGCCGGGGAACCTCCAAAGGGAGGGGATCAGCTGATGTCCCTTCCATTCCCCACATCCCTCTCCCGAGGGCCTTCCAGGAGGCCTCTCTTCCTGCAGGGCCTCTCTCTGCCTCTTGCTCACCCTCGCTCCCTCCCTCCTCCCATCCTCTCTCCCTCCTCCCTCCCTTCCTTATTACTCAGATGACTTCATTTCTTGGCAGAAAATAGGGTCAAAAAATAACCAGAGGATAAGATCACCACAATTGGAGACAGTGAAGAATGTATGCATGTACTGAGTTCCACTCCCCCACCTCACACACAGACACACACACACACACACACACACCCCACTTACCACCAACCCCCTCTCTGGGCCCCAAGGCCTAGTCCTTCAATTTTAAGGGAGAATTAGTTCCTCGTTCTCCCGTCCCACAGCCAAGAGTGGGCGTCCGCTGACCCTCAGGCTCAGCTGGTTTCTGTGGCCATGTTCCCGGAGTTGCGTGGGGCGGAGGACACGCTCTGGTTGCAGACGGCCTGGTCTGTTAGCAGCCCCTTCCCGGTCTACCCTCACCCACTTGGCCTGACCCCAGCAGAAATGGACATTCTTTGCCTAGTGATTCTTCTAAAGTGTCGGGCCCTAGAAAACGTTTGAATCGGGGGCCTTTTCCCTTCTAGAACAGAAGCCCAGTGTCCATCAGCCTAGGAGAGGGATGACCGCTGGCAGGTCTGCTGGAGACCCTTTATAAAGCCAAACCCAAGCTGAGGGAGACAGTCAGCATGAAGTCATGATCGCATGCAAGGAGTCATGGTCACAGACCATCGAAAATACAGGCAATTGGCACAACATTATCACTGTCACAGGCTGGACTGCAGGTATAGGGAAAGGACCGTGATTGTGATACAAGCTCAAAATTGCAGGTTTGAAGTAGACAGGATTGGCCCTGCGGCTGTTTGACCACCTGGCTACTTGGAGGTCAGGGTATAACCAATAACTCTGCGACTGCAGTCATATCCATGAGGTGGGGCCCCAACTCCCAAGTGACACACATCTGTAAACTATTAAGGTCATTCCCAAGTACGTTCCCTGAGAAACAGCCCACTTCCCCCCTCCCCAGCCCTGGATTTGTAATCTTCTTTCAAACACAGCCTGACAGAAGGCAAAGCTGTCTCTTCGCCGGTCAAAACACTGTGAACCACAACTTCCACAAACGATGTGCCCTAGTGTTAAAGCGTGGACACAGTGGTTTCTATCTTTGGGTTTGGGGTTTTTGTTTTGCATGCGTTTGTTTTCATTTCTCTTTGGTAGATACCTAACAGTAGAATGGCTGGGTCCTATGGAAATCCATATTCAAATTATTGAAGACTCACCAAGCTATTTTCTTTTTCTTTTTTTTTTGGGGGGGGGGCAATCACTGCCTCTGGTGGTCGTGGGCACTACCCAGTGCCGCTCCTGAGAGCCGCCAAGACCCCGGGCTGCAGTCCCGCACTCAACCGCATACGCCACAGAAGTTCAGCCCTCACCAAGCTATTTTCTACAGTGACTGTGTAGGCCTCACTGATGAAGATGGAGCCGCGCTTCCTGGGCGTCCGCATGCTGATGGGCCGTGGCTCAGAGTGACGACCTCCACTAGTCATCCGGACATGCAGTGTGCTGAGGAGCAGGAAGCAGGGAAGTTGGATTGCATCACTAGGAAGATCATCGGCACTGAAACTCCCAGCTCGCTGCCATCCAGTCAGTGCTCACTCATGTGAGCAGGCAACACTTTACGGGAGTAGAAAGCCCCGTCTCTCTCTCAGTCTAGGCATTAGTGAATTGAAATGGACTGATATTGGCCATTTTTAATCCGGCAGTCGTATGGTTTACTATGTGGGAATGACAAATTCAAGAGGCATGGCGTAGAATTGGTCTATCTTTGAAGTACAATGCTGTATGTGATAGAATAATACCTATACAAAAATAGAGAACATCGATTAATACCCTATTATGCAAATTTGTATGCCAACCACTAAAACCAATAATGAAGAAATAGGAAAATTCTTCCAACTGCTGCAGTCTGAAAGTGATCAACATGCACTCAACTGCAATGTGAATGTTGGGAAAAGGATTGATTTGTCTATGGAAAATACAGATTTGGTGCTAGAAAAAAATGGAGATTGCATGAGACAGTTTTGTAAGATTGATGAATTATTCATCGCAAATATCTTTTTTCAACAACATATTCATAGAGTATTCACTCAGGGCTCCATATATGGAACATAGGGGAATAAAATTTACACAACTGTGAGAAAATACAGTGAAGAAGCTCATTGCCATTCATTAGCCAAAACAAGACCAGAGTTGACTGTGGAATAGACCGTCAATTTCTCCTATATAAGTTCAGATTGTAGCTAAAGAAAATTAAATCCATGAGAGTAGTCACAATATAACATTGACTACATCTCACCTGAATTTAGACACCATATCAAAAACAGATTTGAAAAAAAGAAGAATAAAATAAATTATATACATAGAGATATAAATATGACACATGAAATATGCATAAAGATAGGACTGTGTGTATGTGTGTATGTAAATACTACAAAGAAGCAGATGGACTTTGGGATTCTACTTAAATCTTACCTCAATACACAAACAGTGTGTTCTAATAGTGTGGCACTGTGTGATACTCACCTTCAGAACACTATCACTGAAGGCAAAATGGGTGCATAAATAAATGTGGTAAAGAAAGCTGATGGTATCTGGCTATTAAAACGTATAGCGTCTGGGGCCTTAAAGGCTTGAAGTTAAAAAAGCAGCCATCTAGCAGGGAAGCAACAAAGCCCACATGGAAGAGCACACCAGAACTATGTGGTCATGAGGTGTTGACAGGAAAAGGTATCAGAATCAAATTGACATGAAGTAGTATACATAAGTGGAGATCCAAAACCTATGTGTAATGTAATTAGAATCCTTTTTAGACGGGCCATATGGAAGGGATGATAAAGTCAGGGTGTGTTATAGCGCTGCTGAAACATATAACTAAATTCTACTTCTTTAATATTTCCTTCCCTTACTATTATGGTTTTAATTTGGTTTACTTCACTAAGCATGTTAGATGAGTATATTCATTTATATAATTAAGATCATTTGAAGGCTGAGCCCTGGTAGTGTAGTGGTTGAGTGCGGGACTGCGGCCGACTGGCTTGGCGGTTCAAATTCAGCAGCAGCAAGGCTGCGCCTCCCACTCCTACCAGAGGGCAGTGATGCCTAATTAAAAAAAAAATTTTTAAGATCATTTGATGCATGATAGCCAAGGTAGAAGATAACCCTTCAGAAACAGTAAAGGCAGTAATAGTTCTCTGAGGGCATGGGAAGAGAGGAGGAGGGGGGGAAGAGGGAGCTGACAGCAATGATCTCTGTATAACCCCATTTGTGGGGACTGAATAGCAGAATTGTACGTGAATGGATCTATTAGATGGTATATGATGTGGCAAAAATATATATAATAAGGGTTCCTGGCGGGAGGGGGTAGGGTGGAGGAGAGGAGGGAAAGGGGAGCTGATCACAGAGAGTTCAAGAAGAAACAAAATGTTTTAAAATTGATGGTGGTAGCAATTGTGCAATTATGCTTGATCTATTTGGATTATGGATTATTATATTATCTGTAAGAGCTCCCAGTAAAGTGATTGATTAATAAGAAAAAGAAAACAGAGTGGACACACGGATCACTAGTGACTGAAGACCAGACAAGTTGTGGGATGCCATCAAGAGTGTCACACCTGAGGAAAGCAACAGGCCATAAAAAGACCGGAAGGAAAGACCAGAGCAAGTGAGTGTCAGAAGAAACTCTGAAACTTGCTCTTGAACGCAGAGCAGCTGAAGCAAATGGGGGAGATGGTGAAGTGACAGAGCGGAAGAGAAAATGTCAAAAGGCGACTGGAGTAGACTTAGTGAAGTGTAATGATCTGCGCTAAGGCTTAACGTTAAAATGCCCAGACGGAAACACACTCCACATTTTTCAAGCTCAAAAGAACAATGAGGGCTGAGCCCCGGTGGCGCAGTGGTTGTGCGCGGGACTGCGGCCCACTGGGACGGAGGTTCAATTCCAGCAGTGGGGCTGGGCCTCCTACTCCCACCACCGGAGAGCAGTGATGCCCCCCAAAAAACAAAAAGAACAATGAAGTAAAACTCAAACCTTGAGTTGCAATTTTGAACGATTCTAGGGGCAAGATATGGAAAGATGCATGAAGCATCAAAAGAAGACAGAAGAAAATGAAAAGAAGATGGAAGGAATACACTTTCTGTACCAAAAAAATTGTTAGCATCCAAACATTTCAAAAGATGGCATGTCATCAGGAACCCAGAGGGTATGGGAAGCCATCCAGGATGCGTGCACTACAGGCACAAGGAAAACCCAAGACTCGAAAAATGGACAGAAGACCAATCAAAGCATTAAAATGAACAACAAACAAACAAAAAGGATGCCGTGCTGGACCTCAAAACTCCACTGCTATCCAGCTGACTGATTCATAGCAATCCCACGTAGGATTTCCAATGATATAAACGTTTTAAAAAATACTTTTATTGGAGACTCTTATGTCTCTTATCATAATCCGTACATTCCTCCAGTGTGTCAAGCACATTTGCACATAAGCCATCATCATCATTTTCAAAGCATTCTCTTCCCACTTGAGCCCCTGATATCAGCTCCCCTTTTCTTTCCCCTCTCCGCTAACCACCCTCCCTCACAAACCCTTGATAGATTATTTCCACATCTGACATCATCCTTTGTTGCCCCTCACCCACTTTTCCATTATTCATCCCCCTGGGAAAGAATTCTAGATTCATCCTTGTGATCAATTCCCCCTTTCTCCCCTTCCCCTCCCTTAATTCTCCTGGTATCTCTACTCTCATTGATGGCCCGGAGGGGTTTCTCTCTCCTGGATTCCCTGTGTTGCGGGCTCTTCTCTGTAGCAGTGTGCAGGCTCTGGTCTAATTCGATTTGTAAGGTAGAACTGAGGTCATGATAGTGGGGGAAAGGAAGCACCAAAGAACTAGTGGAGAGTTGTGTGCTTCATCGGTGCTATACTGCACCCTGACTGGCTCATCTCTTCCCTATGACCCCTCTGTGAGGGGATTTCCAATTGTCTACAGATGGGCATTGGGTCTCCACTTCGTGCTCTGATATAAACTTTTCATGGGAGTAGATAGTCTCATCTTTTCTCACGTATAGTGGCTGATGGCTTTGAACTACCAACCTTCAGTTATCAGCCCAACACTTACCCGAGAGTGCCACCAGGGAAGCACTCGCTAGTCTGTGCCCAGAAATTCCGAGGATCGCTACCTGACCAATTGACTGGAAGTGATTCACATTTGTGCTCGTTCCAATGGCTGCTGACCCACAAACTGCAGACATTCACAAACCCAGGAGATGACTAGGACATAGGAGTTTCATTGCTGACGTCAGAGGACACCAGAAAGTGTCCGAGGCTACCAGAAAGATGTTCACTTGTGTTTCACTGGCTATGTCACAGCCTTCCACTGGGTGGATCATAACAGACTAGGGAGGATATTGACAAGCATGAGAATTCCAGAACACTCTGTTGTGGTCATGTGGATCCTGTACTTGGCCCAAGAGGCAGTTGTTCCAACAGAACAAGGGTATACTGCATAGTTTGAATTCAGGCAAGGCATCTGCAGGGTTGTGCCCCTCACCATACTTGTTCACTCGCTCTGCTGAGCACATCCTCAGAGAAGCTGGGCTCTGTGAAGAAGGGGGCATCCGGGTTGGAGGGAGGCCTCTTCACAACCGACACTATGCAGAGGCCCAACCCTTCCTTGCTGAAAGTGAGGCGAACTTGCTGACGAAGATCAAGGCCGTAGCCTTCAGTATGGATTGCAACTCGATGTCAAGGAAACAAAATCCTCATTGCTGGACTAACAGACAACGTCAGGAGCAAGATTGAAGCTGTTAAAAAGTCTCATCGTGCTTGCACCCACAATCGACGTCGCAGGCGAGAGATCAGGCACCATATTGGCTTGGGTGAACCTGCTGCCCAAGACCACTTGCGCGTGTTGAAGAGCAGGGAAGTGACTAGGACTACGGTGGCCCTGACCCAAACCAGGGCGTGTTCAGCTGCCTCGCTGAATAAAGAAGAACAAAGAGAAATTGGTGCGTCTGAGTTGTGGTACTGGTAAAGAATACTGAAAATAGTTGGGGCTGCCAGAGAGCAACCACATCTGTCTTGGAAGAAGTCCAGCCAGAATGCTCCTTGAAGCAAGGCAGCCAGGCGAGACTTTGTCTCCCATAATTTGAACATGTTCTCAGGAGATGCCAAACCCCAAAATAGGCTATCAGGCGTGGGAAAGTAGATAAAAAACAAACTCAATGCCAACTCATAACGACCCTATAAGACAGAATGTAACTGCCCCCGGGGGTTTCTGAGACTGAAACTCTATGGGAGCAGTCTCATTGTTCCCATTCAAAGAGGCTGATGCTTTCGAACTGCTGATCTTGTGCTTCCCATCCCAAAGTGGAACCCACTAGTGCACCTGTGGTCCTATGTTTGCAGCCTTTCCTTTCGCATTTCTTGGAATACAGGTAGGCTGGCACTACCTACCTCAGCCTTTGTCTGAAAACAGGCTAATTTTGCTTTAAATAATTATTTATTATCTTTACTAACACTCATGCGTCTGTTTTTTACAGGGTCTTTTTTGTGGTGTAGAATTCCGTTATTGTTGTTAGGTGCCCTGGAGTCAGGTCCAACCCCCTTCCACCTCATGTGCAGCACGATGAAACACTGCCCAGTTCTGCACCAGCCTCCCACTGGTTCCTGTGCCTAAGCCCATTGTTGCAGCCCGGGCATCAATCCTCCGCATGGAGGGCTTTGCTCTCCTTCTCTGCCGCTCCACTTTACCAAGCAGGATGTTCTCCTCCAGGGTCTGCTGTTCCTGAGAAGAGACCCAAAGCACCCGAGGAGTCTCCCAGCTTTGCCTCGAAGGAGCATTCTGGCCGTCCTTCTTCCAAGACAGATCAATCTGTCCTTTTTAGCAGTCCATGGGACTTTCCATATTCTTCTCCAGCATCACAATTCAAACACATAAATTCTTGGTCTTAAGTCTCTCTTAATCAATGTCCAATTTGCACATGTGTGTTAGTCTGGGTTGACTAGTGAACCAAATTCATAGATCCTCCTATGTGTATAAGCAAGGGCTTTATGCCAGCTTGTCCGAACACGATCGCAAGAGACAAAGCAGGGGCATAAGCAAAAGTGGTGAAGGAAGCTGATGGTGCCTGCCTATCAAAAGATACAGAGGCTGGGGTCTTAAAGACTCAAAGATAAGCAAGTGGTCATCTAGCTCAGAAGCAACAAAACCCATGTGGAAGAAGCACAGCAGCCTGGGTGATCACGAGGTGTCGAAGAGATCAGGTAACAGGCACCAAAGAACAAAAAATCATATCATTGTGAATGGGGGGGAGCTCAGAGTGGGGACCCAAAGCTCATGTGTAGGCAACTGGACACCCACTTACAGAAAGGTCACAGGGAGAAGACAAATCCGTCAGGGTGCAGTGCATATAATGTTCCTCTACTTCTTAAATGCTTCCTCCCCCCCACCCCCACTATCGTTGATCCTAATTCTACCTTACAAATCTGGCTGAACCGGAGGAGGTACACTGGAGCTGGAAACATGGGGAATTCAGGACAGATGATCCCTTCAGGACCAGGAAGGGTGAGAATGGGAGGGTGGAGAGAGGGTGGGGTAGAGAGGGGAAACAGATGACAAGGATCTACATATGACCTCCTCCATGGGGGATGGACAGTGAAGTGGGTGAAGGGAGACATCTGATGGTATAAGAGATGACAAAATAATAATTTATAAATTATCAGGGGTTCATGGAGGAGGGGGTATCAGGGAGGGAGGGGAAAAATGAGGAGCGGGTACCAGGGACTCAAGTAGAAAGCAAGTATTTTGAGAATGATGAGGGAAGCAAACGTACAAAAGTGCTTGACATAATGGATATATATATATATATATATATATGTGGATTGTGATAAGAGTGATATAAGCCCTCAATAAAATGATTTAAAAACAAATATTTGAGGAATTATTAACTATGTATGTGTTACCTATAACAGTGATCAAATTAAAGCAATAGCATAATTTTGAACTAGAAATCATTTGAATTTTTATTAATGTATTCATTTTGAGGACTTTCATTGGCTACAATACTAAATAAAAGTATTTAAAGAAAAAGAAAGGGGGGGCTGAGCCCCGGTGGCGTAGTAGTTGTGCGCGGGACTGCAGCCCACTGGGATGGAGGTTCAATTCCAGCAGTGGGGCTTGGCCTCCAACTCCCACTGCCTGAGAGCAGTGATGCCCCCCCCCAAAAAAAAAGAAAAAGAAAGAGATTTATAAAAAGTCATTATAAAGAAAACATCCCAGTCCAGTCCAGTTCAAGTTCGTAAGTCCGATATTAGCCCATATGTCCAGTACCAATCTATAGATCACAGGACAGTGGGTGGCAAGTCGAGTGGATCCAGTGGCGGTGGAAGCTTCTCAGCACTGGCAGGGTCTCCCTGTGGCTCCTCCACCTCCAGGGTCCCAGCGCCATCAGCAGAGCTCCATGTGGCTTGTCCACAGGAATGCCTCGCAGCCAGAGGGAGCATGTACCTGGCCTCCAGGGAGCTGTTCATCTCTGTTTGTGCCTCCCAAATGAGATCATCAATCTGTGACCTGATTGACAGACGGGACTCCACCCACCCCTTCACAAGTTGACAGGAGATTATGTAACTGCCACAACGTGCATACAAGACAATTGAAAAGCCCATGGAGTGGGTCAGGCTCACTGTAGTCCTCAAAGTAACACCCTTGCTTTCCAACACTTTGAAGAGGTCTTGGGCAGCAGATTTACACAATGAAACACATCATGTGACCTCTCTCTCTCTCTCTCTCTCTCTCTCTCTCTCTCTCTCTCTCTCTCTCTCGATTTCTTGACTGCTGCTTCCATGAATATTGCTTGTAGATTCAAGCAAAACAAAGTCATGGACAACTCCCATTTTCCCTCCGTTGTTACATGTGGTCTCCAGTTGGTCTTCTTGACAATGTTGTGAGGTTTGGGATCTTCTTGACATCGAGCTGTGAGCCGTACTGAAGGCTGCAATCCTGGATCTTCATCAGCCACTGCTTCAGGTCCTCCTCCCTTGCAGCCAGCAAGGCTGTGCCACCTGGGTGTCACAGGTTGTGAATGAGCCTTCCTTCAATCCTGAGACACGGAGACTTGGGGTGTGTGCTCTTCCATAGATGATGTCATGATATTTTCAAGGAATTCCGCTTGCTTGGGCTCCTCAGCATGCCTATGGAAGCAGCGGTCATGAGATCCAACATGTGGGGTTGGGCACCTCTTTAGAGAGTTGAAAAGCAAGGATGTAAAAAACAAAATAAGGGGGCAAAGCAAGGACGTTGCTGCTCCTTTGAGGACTGAGGTCCACCTGACCTTGGTATTCTCCATTGCATCATATTCTTAGGAAAGTTAGACAGTGAATAAGAAGGAGAGGATCATCAATGCATTTGAACCGTGGTACTGGAGA
>PVJH01024862.1:0-32476 GCA_004026705.1 Nesogale talazaci | reverse complement strand
TGTGATTCACCTTGAGTTTATTCTTGTACATGGAATGAGGCAAAGGTCTTGCTTCACTTTTTGCAAATAGATATTCATTTTTGTCTAGCACCACTTGTTGAAGAGGGCATCCACTTCCCATTTGATAATTTTGGGGCCTTTATCAAAGAACAATTGTCTGTTTGCTGATTTTTATTTCCAGATTTTCAGTTCTTTTCCATTATTCTGAGTATCTCTCATTATACCAATACCTCACTGTTTTGACCACTGTGGTAGTGCTATATGTGCTAAAGTCTGCTAAAGCAAGCCCTATCACTCTTTCCTTATTCCTGAAAAATTCTCTGTTAATTTGGTGCTTCTTTCCTCTCCATATGAAGTTGGCAGTCAGCTTTTCCAATTCTTTGAAGAAAGAGGATGATACTTGTATCAGAATTGCATTAAGCTTACATAATGTCTTGGACTGAGATTTCTTTACTATATTCAGTCTTCTGATCCATGAACTTGAGGTATTCTTCCATTTGTTGAAGTCACTTTTGGTTTCTTCTAATAGTGTTCTGTAGTTTTCTTCATACAAATATTTTCTTTTTTGGTCAGGTACATCTCTAGATACCTCGTTTTGTGCTTGGCTATTGTGAAGGGTACCACCTTTTGATCACCTTTCCCATGGTCTTTTCCAATGTGGAGAGCAGTCCGATAGACTTCTGTTTGTTGATCTTGTATCCTGCCACTCTGCCATATTCCTCTATTGCTCCAGTACTCCACTTGTGGAGTTTTTTTGGAATTTTCCATATATAAAATCATATAATCTGCAAAGAGCTTCACATCTTCCTTCCCCAGGCAAATACCTTTGATGTCTTTTCTTTGCCTTATGCTAATAGCTAGAACTCCAGTACGATGTTAAATAAGACTGGGGACAAAGAGCATTCTTGTGTCGTCCCCTTTGTCAGTGGGATTGTTTTCATCTTTTCTCCATTGACAACCATGTTGGCTTTTAGTTTTCCCGTCCTATCTTCTTGAGTGTCTTAAACAGGAATTGGTATTGGATTTTGTTGAATGTCTTTTTCACATCTGTTGATATTATCATGTGGTTCTTATACTTCTGCATGTCAATGTGGCAGATCAATGCCTGCTTCTTCTGTGCACGCCAGTAGGTTTAGGACTTCCTCCGCTGATGGTAAATTTGTAATGGGTGAGGACTTTATGTCACCTAGCAGCATTTGATTGATGACTCCTTCCTTGTGGCAGTCATGTGCTTATGTTAATTTTACGATTGAAATGTAGGGGTGGAGTCTAGCCTGTTAATCTGGAGATAGCCATTGAGTAGCTAATGAGGCCTCTATGTGGGCATGGCTTTCACCTGAGACTCCTGGGAAATCTCGCGATGTTTCCCTCGTGAAGATGAGAAGCTATCTTCCCCAGTTGTTGGGAGTTAGTTTCGGGGATGATTAATCACAGGCAACACAGAATGGTGGCGTCTGGGAGGCTGGAGTAGCTGGTGGAGAGACCACACGGCTTTGCCCTGATGGAGCCAGACCTCTGATGCTGGGGCAGCCATATGGAGGCCTCTTCCAGCACTGAGTTGTTTCTGCCACCATGGGATGCTGTTGATGGACCCTGAGCCCTGGAAGTGAGGAGACATGGGGAGACCCCTGTTGGTGCCGGGACTCTGTAGCCACTGACCTGTGACTTCGTGAGTCAGAGGGAGACTGTATGGACTGATTTCGGGCATATGGGTTAATATTGGACTTGTGACTTTGATCTGTACTGGGCTGGGATGTTCTCAATGTCCTGTTCCTCTTGAATATAAACCCATTCTTTGTATCCATGTGTGTCTCTGAAATTTGTTCCTCTAGTCTACCCGGACTAACACATTCCTTCCCATAATAAAAATCACTGACATCGATCAATGCTGACTCATAGACCTTCTTGGCTCACTTGTTTTCCTGGGTACTACTTTTCCCTGAACGTTGTCTTATCTTGCTGCCTACTTCTCTGCCACCTTGGCTTACTCCAGGTATTACTGCTTGGTTTTCTTCTCTTAACTCTTATTGTCACTCCATTGGACACCTCATTTAATCCCTTAATGTCAAATAGAGGCTCTAGCTTTATTGGTTATACATGGAAGGGGAAAAAAGAGAATTGCTGAAGTTGTAGGAACTGAGAGCTCAGGAACTGCTGGAAGACAAATCTGGGGAAGAGAAATCGTATTACATAATTATACCTGAAAAATATTTTCATCATCGCCTCTCACTCCACCGTCCTAACCAAAAGTAAATTTTGAGTTCGTCTTTCACCTTTGAATTTTGTTCATTTAAAACTCCCATGGACTGCATTTACTGTCACAACCTCCAGGGGGAGACATTTCTATTTTTATTAGTTAAGGAAATAGCCAAACCCACTGCCTTGGCGTTGATTCAGGCTAACTTCAATATTATAAGGCTGAGGAGACAGCTCTTTTTCTCAGCAAGTCGTCTTTATTCTCAAATACCTATTGAACATTTAATAAGTGCCAAGGACATTTAATAGAATACAGCTTTGAATTGCACATGACTCTATCCTTAGGGAGAATATATTCTCCTGGAGAAGACAGATAATTTCAGATGGAGATCCCTTCTACAAAGAAATGACATATAATAGGAGGGTTTCTCTAAGGAGATACACTATGAACTGCCAACTGAAGGCTGAGGGTCAACCTGCAAAAACTCACGGGTGGTTTTAGTTTTTACTTTAACCAAAGGAAGTTTATTTTCTCACAGTTCCAGAAAGTAGAAGTCTTATTAGGGTGTTGGATCTAACGAAAGCCTTATGCTTTTTTTGTTGGCTCTTGGGAAGTTTCTTATCTTGAAGTTCCTTGGAGATCTTCATGTGGTGATTCATTGTGAATGAAGTCAAGCTTTCCAGAGCAGATCATCAGTTTGGCATGCAAAAGTTCTTACATATTTCGCTTCGGCTTATCCATTACAATTTCCTCAGTGTCAACCGAAATGTACTGAGACGAAAGCCCATTACTAAATGCAGACACCCCAAGGTACGTTATTTCATGGGGTTTCTGTGGGATTTTATTTTTAATAATTGGAGACATTGCTCCAGGACAAACAGGCTGAAAGCAGATAACACCAAAAGGGACCACATGACTGAGAGCTGTTTCTGTTTACCTGTTTGTGATGAAAAGCTAGGTTCTGCTAGCTCCTTAGTCAACAAAGGCAGCCTGAGTCTGGCCTAAGACCTGCCCATGGTCCTGTGGTTACCCTAAAACCTGAGTTAATGTAAGCTATCATGTAATGCATGACTCCCCAAAGTGTAAATTCCAAAGTACAAGGGCTTATATTCTCTATCAATTTTTATTTTCAAACAGGACGCCATTAAGACAGCCTGTAATTATCAGTCTCCTTGATGGTGGCACCTTCTAATAAAGTTCTATTTCTTACTCCAACTTGGCTTGAGTCAGTTGACTGCACTGCTAATACAATGCCTGCATTTTCAGGTGATAGAATCACAAAGTCTCAGTGCTTCCTGTGTTTTCTCTTTACATTTCTCCTTCTTTCATAATGCGTTGAATTCTGTTCTTGGGAAAATACTTCCTTTTTCTTTTTTCAAATCTTAAATGTTTGATTTATTTTCCACAGGGTGAATTCAGTTCCAGACCCAAAACTTGACTAAGGGTCATCGTCTTAGAAATTCCACTATTCTCTATCCAATCCATAACACTGGGCTTGTCCAAATCTTTGCATTCTGTCCCATATTTTTCTCCCACTCAATCCAGAATCTTCTAATCTGGTGGTTTTCAACCTTCCTAATGCCATGACCCTTTAATACAGTTTGTCAAGTTGTGGTGACCCCCAACTATAAAATTATTTTTGTTGCTACTTCATAATTGTAATTTTGCTACAGTTAAGAATCAGGCAGCCCTGTGAAAAGGGTCGTTCGACCCCCAAAGGGGCCATGACCCACAGGTTGAGAACTGTTGTTCTCATGGGATCCCTTTCAGAGCTGTCAATAGTGACAATCTGCCAGTAGCATATTTTTCTGGTCTCAGGGTGTGGAAAGTGATGCCTGTGTGGTCTCTTGGTCAGCTGGAATAATTGGTTCCTTATGTCTTTTGATTTCGTCGCTCTTCTTCCTCTGAATGGAAATAGACAAATGGTTACATGTTAGATGGCTACACACAAGCTTTTAAGACTCCAGTTGCTATTTGCAAAAGTAGGATATAGAGCACTATCTTTTTTTTTTTTTTTTGGAGCACTATCTTTTTGAACAAATCTCTGCCAACTGATATTGGTGTCCCCTGAGACTGTGCTCCTGATCCCCTAGACCCAGCATCTTATTCCCTTGAGGTGTTTGTTTATATCTAAGAAATCATCATAACTTTCCCTCTGTGGGTTCTACCACATTCATAGCTAGATTTGCAGCACCCGTCAACATGCATATAGAGCTGTCTTCTATCAAACCTGTATGTACATAGTTATCCATGGACTTCCATTCTTGAGGGTCACTTTAAATGCAGAGTTCTTAGCAAGAGTAGAGAACTAGAGTAGAGGTTGACAAACTTTTTCTGCGAAGGGCTGGATTATTGATATTTTCAGTTTTGTGAACCATAATTTTCTGAAGCAATTACTCTGTTGTTTCACAAGAAAAACCACCGTAGCCAATATGCCAACTGTGTTAGTCTGGGTGGGCTAAAGAAACAAATTCATAGACACTCGTGTGTATAAGAAAGAGCTTTATGTACAAGAGCAATTGAATATTGAGAAAACATCCCAGCCCAGTACAGGTCAAATACATAAGCCCAATATTAGCCCATATGTTCAACACCAATCTATAAATTCCTCTTGAGACTCATGAAAAGCATGCAATGATGCTGAATGCAGGAAGGTCACAGGTCAGGGAGTAGGAAATCTTATGGTCCAGTGGCATTGTAAGCTGGGGGTCTCCAAGTGGCTCCTCTAGTTCAGGGCACTATCCTAGCTCCATGGGTCTTGTTAGCTGCAAGATCTCCCAGAAAATAAGCCCGTGTCCAGGCTCTCAATGGCTATTTATCTCCTTAACACATTCAAATGAGGTCATAAAGCTTTGACCTGATTAACAGACTAGACCCCACCCCTTTACTCTTAATTCTCTCAAATTGACAACAGATTACAGAACTGCTACACCAACAAAAGAGCATGACTTTATTCCAAGGTACCTTTTTGTTTTGATTTTACAAGGACATTTGCAGGATCAATTTGGCCCGAAGGTGGCAGCTGGTGATGACTACCAAAGGTCACTGTTTGGCTTGTTCAAAGAAAGGCCATGGTATCATGGTAGAAGACCTCGTAATGCAGATGTTAAAGTGTTTGTCTGTTAATTAAAAGGTCTACAGTTCAAACCCATCAGCTGCTCCGGAGGACACAGTTAAGGCAATTTGTTTCCATAAAGCTTTGGAAACCTTACCTACTCTTTCATGAAGGGTCTTTGTGAGTCAGAATCCATGATGTCAACACTTGTGGTTTGGTTTGGTTTGGTTTGGGTGCAAAAGTAAGCACTCAAAAAAAGAAAAAAAAGTAAGCACTCAACTGCCTACCCAAACGTTGGTTGTTCAAATCCACCTAAAGGTGACCTGTTCCTGTAGATATTATAGATTAGAAGTCACTGTGGAGCAGTTCTGCTTTTCACACATCAGGTTGTTATGAATCAGAGTTGATTTGACAACAGATGGCATCACCCACAAGGGGCTGAAACTCTGTAGGAGTTAGGCTCAGTTTGAAGCTCTGATCTAGAGGACAGGAGGCATAAACTTAGCAGTTTTAACAGTGTCCTAGTTCTCATCTGGAATTCATGGTTAGTGCAGGTGGTTGAGTGTTCAACTATCAGCCAAAAGATTGGCAGTTCACAGCATTTCCTCACTGACCCATAGTGTCACAGGGGACAGCACTGGAGATGTTGTGTGGAAAGTGTGCCTGGTCTACCCCATGCACAGTGAGGAGTGTAACTGGACAGCAAGGGGAGCAAAGTTACAGGTTCCCAAAGAATCCTGAAATGAGACGCCTGGTTTGGAGGACAGAACTTGGCACCTCAGTAGATTTAATCAAAAAACATGCATAAGGGTCAGCAGACAGACTTAGAACTAGATATTGTTTGAGGATTTTTTTCCTCTTGCTCTTTTTGGTTGTTTGTTTTACTATGCTTTGGGAGGGAGTGTTTGGTGGTTTTTTTCCCACCCTGTGTCTATCTCTATAAGAAAAGCAGGATGAACAATCCTGAGGAGAAAACTATTGGACAGCATGTTCCAGGGGGCCATGGGAGAGGAGGGGACAGGAAGGGAGAGTGGGGAGCCAACAAACTCAGAGATAAGGGAACAACAAGAGATCTAATCTAAAATTGATGCTGAGGGGGGCACATAATGCCTGGTGGGGCTTGATCAGCTTGATTGAGAGCAATGTATCTGAGAGGAAATACTAAGAGCCGAATGGAGTGTAAAAATGATAGTGGGATAAGGAAAAAGTAAAAGGAAATAGAGGAAAGAAGTAGGACGCAAAAGCTATTTATAGAGGTATAGCTATAGGCATGTTTCTTTGTGAGTATATTAATTTATAATCAAAGGGATAGAGGCCAATGTATATATATTTATATTTATTAAGATAGCAGACAGACTTTAGACCACTACACAAGACCTACCCACAAAAACATTTTGTTCTGATAGCCCAGCACTCTTTGATACTCACCTTCCCGACACAATCGGTGAAGACAAAATGGATGCATAAGCAAATGTGGTGAAGAGAGCAGATGGTGCCCAACTATTAAAAAATATAGCAACTAGGATCTTAAAGGCTTGATGTCAAACAAGTGACCATCTAGTAGGGAAGCAAATAAGCCCACATGGAAGAAGCATGCCAGCATGCGTATGAGAGGATCAGACATCAGGTATCAAAAGATCAAAAACAAACAACTATATTGATGTGAAAGTGTGGGTTGGAGTGGAGACCCCAAACCCATCTGTAGATAAATTAGATATCCCCCACAGGAAGAGATGATCCAACCACGGGGTAGTATAGCACCAATGAGTCACACATCATTCCTCTAGTTCCTGAATACTTCCTCCCCCCACTACCATAACCCATTTCTAACTTACAAATCTGGGTAGACCAGAGAAATACAAATAGGTATAGATAAGAACTCTTGACACAAAGAAATCAAGAAAGATAAACCCTTCAGGAACGGTAATGGGAGTAGTGTTATGATTAGGGTAGGGGGATAGTCAAAGAAGGGGAAGGGTGAGAAAGGGGGAACCCATCACAAGATTGGGTATATTAGTCCTTCCCCCTTTGTGGAGGAGACAATGGACAGTGCAAGATACAAAATAACAATAGCAATATATAATTGATCAAGGATACAGGAGGGAGGGGGAAAAGAGCAGCTTATACCAAGGGCTAGAGTAGAAAATGTTTGGAAATGATGATGCCAAAAATACGTACAAATATGCTTGATATAATTAATGTGTGGAATGGTATAAGAGCTGTAAGAGCCCTCAATAAAATGATTCATATATATGAAGATTTGAAGTCCAAGATCATCCAGAAGTGCATCAGGAAAAAAGTCCTGGTAATTTCAAAGGTCATACCCAGTTTTACTGGAACCCAGTTCCAGTTGTGGAACCCAGTTTTACTCTTACACATATGAGGTATTCAGGAGTGTGGATTGCCTCTATGACAACTAGTTTGCTTTTTATTTCCCCAAACCATGGCATATCCTACATTTCATCACCTGAATCATGAGGTTTCCACCCCACACATAACTCCTACTTACATTAAGTTTCATGGAAAGAGAAGAATTCCATTTTGAATTATGTTTAAATGGAGGTGTTTAAAGGCCCTCAGAGACACTGTGTCCTCCTAGTGGGTGTGTCTGCATATTTGAAGCTTAGGAGAGAACTCTAGGTGGCATGTGTAGATTTAGACGCCATCAGTACACAGTTGGTAGAGGAAGGCATGACAATGTTCCCATGAGAAGAGTATACAGGAGGAGGAGGGCTTTCAGAACATGAAGGATCTCAGGGTAGGAGGCTGAAAAGCAGTGACTGGAGACTCAGTGGGGAAATTGGAGGAGCAGTGAAGTGAAGAGAGGAGACCATTTGTAATTTTTAGGTAAACATTTTTGAAGTAGATTTATAGAGAACTTACAGTTTTAAATTGAACACTGCGCGCGCGCGCACACACACACACACACACACACACATACACACACACTGTGTTTCAATTCACCATGGCAATGTCCTCAGAGCAATTCCATCACATATCCTGGTCCTATCTTCTCCAGCAGCTGGAACAATTCTGAAGGGAAGTAACAGTGGAGGGAGTTGGGTCTTTCCTGTGACTACATCCCAGCCCTGCTCTCTCCGGTCAGTTCCTGCTCACACTCCTTCCCTGTCATATGACCTCATCAACGTGAAGCACACAAATCACTGTACTAGAGTTTCTACCTGAGAAGCCCAATCTAGAATTACACCTCACAACCACCGTAGAATATTTTTAAAAGGGCTAAGTGAGATAATATTGGTAAAAGTGCCCAGGACAATTCCAGACACATGTGTATTAAAGGCTGGCATTGCTGGTTCTTCTCCTCTTCCTCCTCACACAAGACCCTTTTACGAAGAACCAGTCTAGACATCATGCCATTCCCTGGTTCAATCACATCAAACAATTTTGTACAATTGTTACCAAAATCAATTTCAAATCATTGTTTTTTTTTCTTGAACGTTTTTATGTCAGCTCCACCTTACTACCCCTCCCAATTCCACACCTAGGGAGCCTTATTTTTTTAATCAATTTATTGGGGACTCATACAACTCTTATCGCAATCAATACATGCATCCATTTTATGCAGATGACATTTGTACATTTTTTCCTTCATCATTCTCAAAACATCCTCCCTCTACCTAGGCCCTTAGCATCAGCTCCCCGTATTTTCCCTCCATTCCCACTATCCCTGCCCCATGAGCCTTCAATAATTTACAAATTACCATATTTTGTCCTATCATATGCTGTCCGATATGTCCCTTCACCCACTTCCCTGCTGTCCTTACCTCAGGGATGATGTTATATGTAGATCCCTGCAATTGATTCTGTCTTTCTACTCCACCTTCCTTCCATCCTCTTGGTATCACCACTCTCACCACTGGTCCCAAAGGTATCATCTGTCCTGAATTTCCCAATTTTCCGGCTCCTATCCATACCAATGTGCACTTCCTGGTCTAGCTGGATTTGTAAGGTAGAATTGGGATCATGATATGGCCAGGCTGGTGGGGGGGAGGGGGTGGGCGGAGAAGAGTGAAGGAAGCACTTATGAACTAGAGGAAAGTTGCATATTTCATTGTTGCTACACTGTACCCTGACTGGCTCATCTCCTCACTGCAACTCCTCTGAAAGGGATTGTCACTTCACCTATTGATGGTTTTTGGGTTCCCAATCTGCACACTCCATCATTTATAATGGCGAAATTTTTAGTTCTTTGATGCCTGATACCTGATCCCTTCCATACCCTGTGGTCACAAAAGTTGGTGTGCTTCATCCATGGGGGCTTTGTTGCTTCTGAGCTAGATGGCCACTTGTTTCCTTTCAAGGCTTCAAGACCCCAGATGCTATATCTTTTGATAGCTGGGCATCATCTACTTACTTCACCACATTTGCTTATGCACACATTTGTCATCAGTGATCATATCAGGAAGATGGGCATGCAATGTTATGCTTTTTAGTTCTTTGAAGTCTGATAACTGATCCCTTTGATACCTCATGGTCAGACAGGTTCATGTGCTTCTTCCATTGGGTCTTTGATGTTTCTGAGCTAGATCACCGCTTGTTTACTTTCAAGTCTTTAAGACCCCAGATGCTATATCATTTGATAGTTGGGTACCATCAGCTCTCTTCACCACATTAGCTTATGCACACATTTGTCTTCGATGATCATATCGGGAAAATGAGCATCATGAAATGCCAACTTAATAGAACAAAGTGTTCTCACATTAAGAAAGTACTTGAGTGGAGGACCAATGCCCATCTGCTGTCTTTTTTTTCCGTCTGCTGTCTTAATACTAACCCTATAAGTATATGCACGTACATCTAGTTCCCCATCATAATATATAAATGTATTCACCTATGTACATGCCTGCATCTGGACCTCTACAAATGCCCCCTTGCCTGCCCAGTTCCCACCTCAATTATCTTCTACTTCCCTCCTGCTCACCCATCATATTCAGCCTCCATTTGGGTCCCAGCAATTTCTCTCTGTTGCATTAATCCTGATCAATCTCTATCAGGCCTCTCACTGACTTTGAATCACTTGGTTTCCTCCACCCCTGGGCTGGTCAACAACACCCCCTTCCCCTCACTTTCCCATCTCCCTTGTCCCCCTGGAGCCATCAGTCCCATTGTTTTTTCGTCCAGACAGTTCATCCAGCCTATCTTATCTAGATAGACCTGCAGAGATAACAATATGTACCCCAGAAACCAAGGTACCTGAAGATGAAGCAACCAAAGAAAATAGAACGTTGAAAATAACAGCAAAAAGAACACCAATGTCCAAAAAATATATATAATTAAGCAAAGAAAAAAATAAAAATAGCAAAATAAAAACCTATAATAATTCAAGTTCTGTTCGTTGACCTTCAGGATTTTCCCCTGGTTGAGTCAGATGGGTGCCACACCCTAACCCCATAGTATATCCTTGACACTTCCTCGGGAACACCATGTTCTGCTGCACACACATGGTGATTTGCCTTGGTGTGGTGGGATGAGACAGGGCACAATCCAGACTGCTTCTCCATTGTTGTTATCCACATAGGGCCTTGGGTCAGCAAGGGACACCATGTTTCATAGTGGAGCCGACCATGTGGTCCTCTCTGTGTATTGGCTGTTCTGAGTGGGGATAACATCCTCAAGTCTCAGTGATCCAGGATGCACTCCCCTCTCTCTTCCTCCCCCTTCATTTGTTCTCATGTGGGAGACTTATTTTAGTTGTTGCCTCTATGGATTTACCTCTCTGGGTTTCTAATACTCCCAAACATAGAAAAACCCATAACAAAGGTGCAAGAAGACTACCAACAATGACAAAAATACAACAAAGATAAAACCCACTATGAAAAAAAGCCTGCAGAAAATATTAAAAACCAGATCAAGCCCAAAGTGTATGAGAGAGATCAAGTGACAGAGTTTTCACTATTCAAGCCAGATTTACCATTTTAAACTACTAGTCATCTCTGCAACCCTCTCTGTCTGATACTCTCTCGAATGCTCTGTCAGTTACAATTAGAGGGAAATCTCTTGAGGCATATACCCTGTGTGAATCCTGGAAATGTATTTTAGGCTTCCATTGTCATCTATGGCCTTCTGCACAGCAGAATCTCATAAATTAAACTCTGTCGTTATTTCTTCCTTTAGATTTCAATTCCATGCTTTAAAATCTTTGGATCATGGCTGTTGATGTGCTTCTTCCATGTGGCTTAGTTGAAATCTAACTTAATTGGTTGGTCATTTGAAAACAAACCGTTAAGTCCTCAGATGCTATTCTTCTGTTAGCCAGTCAGGTACCATTTAATTTCTTCATCACACTTTGCTATAGCACCTATATTTTCTTCATGAGGGCGAGTATCGGGCAGGACCCTATCTTAAGAACTAATTTTTCTTAGATTGGAACTAGGAATATGTGGGAGACAGGAATCCATTCCTGAATCTATGCTTTTAATCTGTCTGTGGTACACCTCAGAGGCATCTTTATTATTTTATAGTAGAGAATCTTATCGATGATCTCATTGAAACATAATGATCTTCTGTCTATAGTGCAATTGATTAACTTTTAAAACACTATTGAAAGAGTTTGAACAAGTGTACAAAGTGTACAAGTGACTACATATCACAATACCTGGATTATCCACGTGTACAGAATAAATCTCTATGTGACTGGACTCTATATACACAAAAAATGGGAATTGATGGTCAGGCAAAATTTACAATATTCACTGACAATGACAGTCATAGACCTGCCAGAATAATGTATATCTTGGTGCATCAAGGAAGGCAGTGAGGTAGTAAGTCAATGTGCGTCTGCCTACTGGCAGTTCAGTGTACTCTTAGAATTGATGTCTTCTGCTTCATCACACACCATGTAATTTCAGTCTTAAGCCATCAGGTGACAAGTGTGTTTGGGATGTGTGTTTCCAGTTCACCTAGTGGAGTTCCCACATCTGATCCTAATGGTGTGGCCTTTGGAGCAGGTTGTGTACTTTGATAATCCAGGATTCAATGTTCCAATGTTTTATGGCACATGACCCAGCACATGGCGGGCGTACAGAAACTCTGACCAATGTGCCATATGAGGTGCATACTATGAGACATCTTCCCCCCTTAGGGTCCTTAGAAATATTGTCAGTCACTCTCCCCCTCCCCTCCCCCACTAGAAACTTGGTCCTCCCCTTTCCTAGGAACAGACAGGCACTTACCATGAAGTTTTGATCACCCCTATTGCCTTGTCTTTGTCCCTGCACACTTGTGAGTTGTATAGCACACTTACTGGCTTGTTTACATTGTGCTCCTTCCGGGTTTTTTGTTTATTTGTTTGTTTCAGTGCTCTGATGTAACCTGCAGGGTTTTTTCTCAGTGTTCCCCCTTTGGTCATGGTCTATTTCACAGGGGCAGATAATGAAATTACATCGGGCCCAGTATTTGAACGGCCTCCTCTGTCAAACTCACTGCCATCGAGTCAATTCTGACGTACAGTGACCCTGTAAGACAGAGAACTGTCTCTGTGAATCTCCAAGACTATGGATCATTTCTGGAGCAGAAAGTCTCATCTTTCTCCCATGCAGTGACTGGTGGTTTCAAATGACCAAGTCCCTAATCAGCCACCTAGAGATAGCCTGCCATACCATTCGGGTCCCAGATCTAGATGCTTTCATAAAATTGTTACATAGTTACTAAGGGCCCCTATAGTTTTCATTTTTCAAAATAAGTAAGTGGTCCTGCCTTTGGATGGGTGCTTCAGAAGGTGTGGGTGGCCCAGGTCTCTATGTGCGAGAAGGCACTTGACGGTGAGCCAACTCAGAGACCAACCTCACTTAAACCTTTCACACTGCACAAATACGTTCGCTTTATCTACCGTTTCAAGTAAATACGTGTTATTTTTCTTATTAGTCTCACTTTCCTCGTGTGGTTTCTCTGCTCTCTAAGTACCTTCAGGAAGAGGATCAGCCACAATCTTTCCCCAGCCCTTCGTCAGTTGGCCCTGGAATCATTTACAGAAACATACAAGATGCTCTCAAGACTTATCCTGGGTACAGAGCCTGGGTACACTTAGTTGTTTAAGTGATAATCTCTAAATTCTGTACCATTAAGAGTGATTCCGTACATTTGTCCCCACTTGCTCCCCAGTTCTGTGCATTCGACTCAGATCTCATTTCATTCTCTGTCCTAATCTCTTGACATGATGTATGCTCTGTTGCCTTCTCTGCAACACCCACCCGTTAAGTCAGAGGTTAGGGACCATACTTTTCATCCCTCCTCTGTTCATGAGCACCTGCAGCAGATGAATGCTCAATACATGTTGGAGAGAACAAGCCTTCCTTTGTGGTAATACACACAAGAAGTATGGGAGAGGAAACGGAGACTGAAGTCAATGAAGCCTAAGTGGATTTTTAAGCCTTGCCACAATTAATTGCTTCAAGGAGCCACTTCCTCCTTTGTGATAATAGTTGTTGTGAAAGGGGAGAGAACATGCTCAGAAGAGCCTGACACCCAGCCAGCGTCAAGATTGATTTCCCCTTCCTGCACACTGGCTAGACTTGCTCTTCACCGAGGTCTAACTAATTGCCACCTAGAGAAACACCAAGGAGCAACTGCTGAGAAGCACACACTTCATTATTAAATGCACTTGGCTTCGTGTTAAAGTACTTCAAAGTCTTGCTCTCCACTAAATTAATCAAAAACAAATAAAAGTATGATTCAGTGCATTTTGCTACTCAACAAACATCGATCATTTCTGTTCATTGTTAAACTCATGGAAAGTGGCAGAGGGAGCATTTGAACAAAACAGATGAGACTTCTGTCCCCAGAGAGGTGTGTGTGTGTGTGTGTGTGTGTGTGTGTGTGTGTGTGTGGTGTTGGGGGGGGGGGCGTTCCATTCAATATTGGTTTCATCCTGTGGCAGTAACATGAGAAATATCAGATTTTATTCAGTCAATGACCTCAGAACTTGCTTCCATGAAGTGCACAATGTACCGCGTTCCACAGCATCACTGCCAAACACCTGTTTCTACTTCTTAATGTAAGATTGCTGCCAGGAAATGGGAACCACAAAATTGGAAGCAGAAGCAAAACGTGATAGAATTCACCGTGCCCTTCTCTCTCTAAGATGCACCAAGATATATTTTGAAGACAGACAATAAAAGAGGAGGAATTTGTTTGAGGTCGTGGCAAAAATGAAAAGGTTTGAAGAGCTAGATGCATGTGCTACCCCACCCAGCTAAAAATTCTTTCAATCTATTTTGACAACAATAAATGTCGGTAAGTCTAGATACAAAGTGAACATACTTAAGTAAAGCAAACCAACAAGTAACGAACGCATGAACTTTATTTAAGTGGTATTTTGAACATGGATAAATGGGATTTTAGTCTGCTCACAGTTATTCTAATACATACACCAAACAAAGCAGCAATTACATCAATTCACTATAGTAAATGCCATACACCCAAGAAGTTGGTAAGTTATTAAACAAATGCACCCAAGAGCATTTCAGTAGAAATTATACGACCTAAAAAGCTGCTGCTTTCCGTACTGGAATCCAGTACCCAGAACTTGGAGATTTGGGAAGATTTCCATGAATCTACATCCCAGAACATGCCCTATGGCTCTCAGTGGTACGAGATCAACCATCTTCACCACCACCAGGCGCCTCCAGAAGAGGGATCTGGCGCTTCTCAGATGCCCCAAACAACAGACGTCTCCATGGGCTTGTTCACCTTGTAAAGATAAACCCAAACCCAACCTAACTGACTGACATTGAGGCAGTGCTGACTCACAGTGACACCCCCCACCCCCACCGTGGGGTTCCGAGACGGTAGGTCTGTACAGGAGTAGAAAACCCAGTCTGTCTCCCTAGGAACTGCCGGTGGTTTCAGACTGCTGACCTTGTGGTTTGCACACAGCCCAACATGTAGTCACTATTTCAGGGGAAGCTTTATTCTGCTGAAGTCATCCAGAGACGTGAATCTGGTCATTATAATAAGATGGAACCTGATCGAATTTCATGTCAGTTTTTGCAGACCTTGGGTTGATCTCCATTGAGATGCTCAAGGGAAATACAAGTGCACGTTGGTTCTCAAATGTTCAGTGCTGAGCATCCATAATCCCATTCCCCTTCTCCCAGTGCCAGGGTTTCCTTACTCTCATGTTACCATGAAATTAAATCCAGGCCTGTTCTTAGAAAGGATACCAAATGTTCTAATTTGCACTGAAATAAAGGCCATCCTGGTGAGCGTTGGCCTGTCCCTTCTTTGCCAAGCTTCTGAAAAATAAATCAAACTCCACTTTGAGTAGGCAACGTGTGTAAAAAAATAATTTCTAGTTTTTAGATTAAGTGCTCACAAAGTCTTCAAAATAAGTAATGTAAAAATAAACTGTTGGAATTCAGGAAGCGTTCACATCAGAGGGTAGAAAGAATTAAAATAGATCCCTCACAAACAGAAGCCCACCCCCACACCCCCACTCCCGAAAATACATAAGGTCAATTGGCTTTGAAAAACTGAATAAAAAGACCTACAACAAACAAACAGTTAGGAAGAGAAAGTATGCCTGTACTTTTGAGTTTATGAGTACTTAGAAACTTAACACTTGTGAAAAATCACAATGCTTTAAAAATTAACCTGCCACATAAATGTTGGCAAATAACATTTGGCAACACATATTACAAAACTATCTACAGTACAAAGAAGTGAAAGGCAAACACAAGTACAACTCATTTCCATTTTGCTACAGTAATATCATGTAGGCCATATCTACCACCACGTGGCAAAACCCATGTGACAAATTCACAGTTACAACGAAGAACACTGGATTGAAGATAGTCTGCTTTCACTATTATTTGCATAATTTCCAGTAAAAGAAGCTTAATATAAGGATGTATCCTTTTAAGGATTAGAACAACCTCTGTATGAAGTTATACTTCAACATTCTGACGTGAGAAACCTAGACACAGATAGGTTCCAGCTGTTAGTCAGTTGTCTGGTTTGGGTAGGTTTTTGGGTGAGGGACAGCACTGCCCTACAAATTTTTCTCTGTCCAACCTATGATCCACATTAGTCTAGGAGCTAATTCCACCCTCATAGCACTCTAGAGAAAATGCCCCCCTAGCATTTGCAAAGCTCTGGTGGTGCTGTAGGTTGGTCAGTGGGTAACTAGCCCCAAGGTTGAGTGTTCAAGTGCACCAACTGCTCTGCAGGAGAAAGAGGAGGCTCTCTGCTCCTGTAACAATTTGCAGTCTCAGAAAACGTATACAGGGTGACTATGAAATTGGAACTGTCTTCCCGGCAGTGGGTTTGGTTGATCTTTATGAGTGCAGACTGCCACGTAACGGCACCACGGGAGCTCTTGCAACAATGGGCAGGAGGCTACATTCTGTCCTGTAATGTTTTTCCTTCTGCAGTTCAACTATCTTGAAAAAAAGCTTTTATTTAGCATTGACTTTTTAAAAAGGACAACTGCTGATTTTACTTTCCTCTCTTCTTGAGAGATTCCGAAGATGTGAGTATTTATATTGGGCCTCCTTTCTTCTAACTGGCCTTTAAATAAAACTCAAAAAAGATCAACTCTGAGAGCCGAGAGACCATGGTATATGTTATCTTAACTTTTTCTTTGGGGTTTATCTTTTATTTTGGTAACAAAACCCAATGTCATTCTTAACATTCAATATTGTCCCATATCCTATTCATTAAAAGAAAAAGCCTTGGTGTCATTGAAGTATGTATTATGCTGTTAACAGCAAGATCGATGGTTCAAACTCACCCAGCATCCTGCAGGGGAAAAGTGAAACTTAATGTTCCCAAAAATATTTATAGCCTTGGAAACCTGTGTATAAGGTTGCTGTGCATCAGAATCAACTTGAAGGCAGTAGGCTTGGGTCTTCCTTCAGTATATTATTTTATATACAAATTATCAAATAGCATTTGAGCTTCCACATGCTGGCTCTGTCCCTAAGTTTCCCAGGTGAATTCTCAACTGTATTTCTCTACTGTTTTTCTTGGTCAGTTTCCTTGTCTGCCAATGACTGCTGGTTTGACTCCATCAGAAAGCTGCCCTCAGCTTCTCAGTTCAATAATTTAAAGCTAACTGGTGAAGGGGCTACACAGGATTGTTCCCTTTAACTTTATATTACTCCAAAATATACAAATATACAATCACATATAACATATTTACATACTATCCAGAAATAAAACTGCAGATAAAATTCCAAAAACACAGATTCACATTTTAAAAGCAAAAAAAAAAAAAAAAACCATGCAGAGGAAAGGGAGTATTTACATTGCTAAATTACATAGATTTATTTTTCCTTATTGAGTCTTGGGGATGAGCAAAAAAAGAAGACATTAATCAATCTATGCCTTTAGCAGCATCATTCACTGTGGTTTTGTTTTTACTAAACAAAGCTCTCCAACTTGCTGGCGTCATATCAAAAGATATATACATAGTATAATAAGACACAAATGTCTATTTTGAGATAACAAATTAAAACTTTATACAAAATACTTGATACTGTCAGTATTTAACCTTGTGTTGTTTTGAACAAAGGACTCTTCGTCTACGTAGTTTCTGAGATTAAGAAAGAATCACATCTATGTCACACTCTCTTGCCCACAGAAAACAGGAATGAGTGATGGTCAAATATGCACAGGATTTAATAATGTCATAGTATCTGAATTGGTTTCTTTCGCAGTGTCACACCTACCAGTAAGCGATGCAGGGAAGAATGCACAGAAACAGAGACTTCAGTTTTCATACTTACTTCTTGGTGAGGATATTAGAAATAAACACTTGCAGACAACTCACTGGCTACCTGTCAAGACACTTACTTCTTTTTGAAGAACTTGAAACCACGAGGCTCTTCAAGTGAATAAAGAACAAAAGGACCACAGGAAACCCATAGCTGCCCAGCAGTCTGACAAGTTAAGAAAGTGAACACTCGCATCCAGTGCATCCCCGACCATGTCTCAGTTGCTCATCAAAACCGCTGTTCACTCCAGACTCGCAACCGTTTCATTCCATGGATCTTTAGAGGGAATATGTTGGGCCGATCGTCTTTATGAAACACTGCCGTGTACGTGGTTACTAATTTTACACTGACTTGTGTACACATTTAGTATCTCATAGTATCATGCCGGCACAAGTGACTGCTTTGATGGATTGTCTTGGTTTCCCCACGTGCTCTGATAACAAAGTCCTGCACAAAAATCGCAGCCCCGGCAAGCACTCGGGCATCAGGCCCACCGTCCACTGGAGGCAAAGCTTCTGCTGAATGAGAAGTTCGCTTCGGAGTTCTTGTATTTCCCCCAGGCACCAAAAGGCACAATTACGGCAGTGCTGTTATCTTCTGTTCCGTACTGGATCGCCTATGAGATTTTTGAAGGAAGGGCAAGAGAGGTTGGAGATTACAGCCTGGACTAAGAGAAATCTGGCAATCCTTCATGTGCAGAGTGAAACTGGCCTGGCCCTCCCGGGTTTCAAGACTGTGACTTTTCAGAAGCAGGCTGCCAGGTCTGAATGTTGAGGTCCCTTGATTCAAGCGGAAAATGATATCGCAGAGAGATAATCACCCTCCCTTGGGTTAACATACACAACTCTGCTTCCGAAGATGTCACAACGGCTTGGTTGCCCTAAACTATATTGTGAAACATTTTTAAAACCACCAAACCTATTACCATCAAGACAATTTCTCCCTTGGAGCAGTTGGCGGGTTCGACCTTACAGTTAGCCAGCAGCCTGACGCCTACCCCGCAGCACTTACCAAATGGCAAAAGTTGTACCATCAGAGGAGACCCGAAATAAGCATATTAACTAGATTCCATTGCTGTAATTTGGGCAACAGAAACATCAGTTTACTAAATTGCATCATGATATGCAGATCCTGAAGAAGAGACACAGAAAACCTAAGACAGGGCGTGCTTCATGGCAAGGCTTGGTAAGTGTTAGCTTTGACCTAGGATTTCTTCTGGGAATTTAGTCTTCAGTAATAACAGCATAAGGAAACGAAGGCGATGAAGATACCACAAATGACAAACATGTCTACTGTGCTTCTTATAAAACGGAAAAATAGCTATCAATGAAAGTCCTGCATTAGAAGACTTGCCGATCAATTTTAGGAACTAATTAAAATGTTAAAAAAGTGAATGATACTGTAAGAAGTGCTTCTGATTATATTGACACCAAGTGCATTTTAAAACTCCTGACGGCATGAGGCTGAAATGTGAAGGAAAGGTTGACTGAAATGTGTGATGAAGAAAAGATTCAATAATTCAAACAGATTTTTACAAACGAATCGAAAGAACAACAACCCCAAACAGGTAATATTGGACAAAGGCCTAATATATTTAATATATGGGAGTCGCACACAAAAATTATGAAAAGAATAAGGATGACAATAAATATTGAGAAAAGGGAAGAGAAGAGGTCAATCCTCAAAGAAGATATACAAACAGCTAGGGAAGACACAAATTTAAACCTAATTTTTTTCCTGCCTCTCAAATTGATAAAAAGTAGTACTGACACTTTGGAGAATCGCAAACTGTAAAGCATGCTAATATCCATGCTACATGGACATAATATTTCTAGAGAGTGGTTTGGGAAACTTATAAACAGCTTTGCTGTTCTATGCCTTCTCCTAGCAGCAATTTTATTGCAAGTATATAGCCTGAGAAAATAAGAATCGAAAAAAAAAAAAAAAACCTCGAGGAAATAGATAAGTACGAACAGATGGATAAGGGAATCCTTGTACTATGGTACTCTCTGAAATATGAAAACTTGAACATGAATGAAATTTGCTCACTAGAACTTTTAAATGAATGAAAATGAAAAAGCCAAACTCACTGCAATTGAGTCAAAGTCAAAACTAACTCAGAGTAACAACTATAGAACAGGGTAGATAGGCCCTTGTGAGTTTTTCTGACACAGAGTGGAAAGACCGCTTTTCTTGCTCGGAGCAGTCAGTGGTTTTGAACTGCTGACCTTCTGGACTGCAGCCCAAGCCATACACCACAGGGCTCCCGTAAATGACCGATTGTGCTCAGTTTTGATTCTTACTATGATTGACAACTTGGCAGTCATAAATATCACTGCCCTTGTGCATCAGGGCACACCTATCTGTAACACATAGTTGGAGTGAAGTAAAAAATAGTCCTCCTAAAACTAATTAACATATACAAAGAAGCATCGAAAAACTCATATACTTGCAAACTCATGTACTTGCAAACAAAGAGTGAAAGAGCAATTCCATTCTCCTTTGATGCTGTTTTTGCAATGAATTTTTGAGGCACTCCTGTATAAGTTAACAACCAAGAGAAGGGTTATGTTGACACATTTTGCAATTGCTATTTCTTATTATCATGTTAAAGGATGTACGACAGCCATAAAATGAAGACAGCATGTCTCCTTGGTTTTTTTCACCTTAATTATCTGGGAGAATTGCGGTAATATTTAATGGGAATCTTATTTCATCAATACAAAAATCACTGTGTTATTGGAGCTAAAACACAAGATTTCAGAGAAACCTCATGGTGGGTCCCGTCAGGCTACCACCTGCCCAAATCATCCCTTGATCCCTTCCCTACTTGGGACTTTTCTAGCAACTGGGCAGGAGGGTCACCTGTTCAATCACCACGTGGGCTGCTTCACTGGGGTCAGGGCTCTGGTTGACGAAGTCACAAATCTCTTGACTATTCACCATAAAGTTGATCCCATCTGTAGTGAGGACCAGGAAGCTGTCATCAGCATGATGGAGCTGCAACCCGAACCAAATGCACATGATTATAAAGCAATCCCAGATTTTGCATGATCTTTAGAATACAACGAGTTCATCTATCTTGCTGACTGGCAATCTGCATGAGAGCTAGTAGGAAAATCCAGCTGGCACAGCTAGGCACTATGAGTCACTCACATAACTTGTACTTGCAAACAAAGAGTGAAAGAGCAAAGTTGTTATCTAGCACTAAAACAGTCCACAGAAAACTATTCATTCCACCCAGAGACCTATCATTAAGACCTGTATCAGTATTTGTTAGAGTAAATAAGTTTAACTGGGACAGGAGACACAATTCTTCGTTCGATGAGGAAATTTTAGTGGCCTAAATACTTCCACCTTATTTAAAGCCTACATTATCTTCTGCCAGGGAAGAAAGTAGACTCATAGATTTTAGAGTGTCAGCTCAATGACTGGGTGACTTGGGGCAGTATAGGACAATGGGGACACTAATTAGTAGCCTCCAGAAGATGCCACAGAAATAATAGGAGGGTAGATAAGTCGTTCAGTGGAGAAGAGAAGTCAGCAAGCCTTTTGTGGCAGTCACCTAATCTGGTGTCAATCTGAGGTTCAAGGGATGGAGTCTAGCCTGTCAATCTGGAGATGGCCAATGAGACTTCTGTGTGGGCCTGGCCTTTTCCTGAGAATTCTGGGAAATGTAGTAACTCTTTCTTGGAAGCAGGATACACTCACTCCCTTGGAGACACTCGACTGACAAGGTTGGATCCCTGTGAGACATCCGTGAGTATGTGGAGCATAAAGATTTCTCGCAAGTTGTCTCCAAATATGTGTCAAACTTAAGCTGCTTGCTACATACGGCATATGACTATACACTTGGAGGTCAACCGAAGTAGGTCAGGACTATTCTCTCTCAAGGGTTATCAGCCATCCAGAGCAATCAGACGGTCTAGTCTGTCCCACCCTGAAATAGGTGCACTCCCTTCTGATAAGGATAGCAGTAGGATATAGGATACAAGGAGGTCAAGCCCACCCAAGGATGATCAAGGTTAGGCTGCCATATTGAGTCAGGGTTCACCTTTCTTGTCACATGTATACCCCTAGTCCCTCCCCTTGGTATTACATGTACAACCCCTAGCTCGTCCCATTCCTATGATGTGTATGTTGATTGTACATCTCCTTCCTTTGATGTCGCTGAAGCAGATTTAAACAATGGTAAGCAATAAACTTGAGGACTCTCTCTTGAGGACATGTCTCCTCCCCCAACTCCTCTCCCTTTTCTCTTCCTCCATGTCCTCTCCTCTCCCTTCACTCTCTCTCACTCCACGTGGACCACCAGTTGGGGCTGAGGTGAGCATGCTACTATAAAATGTGTCTGTTTTTTCTCTCTTTTTCATGCTATCACTTTACTAAAATAATTTACTAATTATCGGCGTGTAATTGTGCCTACCGAGCCCCCAGTGCTAATGTCAAGGCTAGCTCCTCTGACACCTGAGGAGAAGCCACGTGGACCTACACCACTGAGGCGAGAAACTTGGACCTAGAGAAGCCACGTGGACCTACACCACTGAGGCCAGAAACTTGGACTTAGAGAAGCCACATGGACCTACACCACTGAGGCCAGAAACTTGGACCTAGAGAAGCCACGTGGAGACCCCTGCTAGCGCTGAGATGCTTACACCACCACCAGATCCAGAGACTTCCTACCCACTGGCTTGTAGTCTTTCTGCATTTCCTATCATTGCATGTGTTTCCCGAGTATGAAGAGGACTTAGAGAGTGGTATTGGACATATGGGCTAATATGGGGCTTACGACTTTGAACTGGACTGGACTAGGATGTTTTTTCTCAATGCTCAATTGCTCTTGCATACAAACCTCTCTCTTATATACCTATTGTGTTTGTGAATTTTGTTTCTCTAATCTATCCAGACTGACACACCTTCCAAGTGGAAGCAACACTGGAGGTACCAGTGGGGAGAGGACATAGAAGTGTTCCATCTAGAATGCTCGATAGAGAGTGCCACAGCTGGGGCGAAACAAAAACCCAAGAAGACATCGTCATACCTTTGCTGTTATTGGTAGTTGCCACGTAGCCAGCCCCCACCTCACAGCGACGTTATTTATAACAGAACAAAAAGTGCCTGGGTCCTGTGTTATCTCAGGAGTGTTGGTGTGCTTGAGTCCTTTGTTGTTAATAATGAGTCAATCACACATCATATAGTCTCAGAACTCCCTAACCCACTGAAATGGGGTCCACACTGACTCATGGCAAACCTACACCACAGGGTAAAACTGCCCCCAAGACTGTGACTCTTTATGGGAGTAAAAAGCCTCATTCCCCGCCCCACCCCAAAGTTTTTCGAACTGCTGACCTTGCAGCTTGCAGCCCATGTGTACTTCAGTGTACCTATTTAATCTCTCTACATATCGTTCCCTCTTAGATCTCATTTTGCCTTCAATGGATGCTTCCCAGAAAGCCGCACCTTGGAGACAATCCTGCATTCCTTCCCCAGGTCAAGTGCTCTCAGGACCTTGCTCACCTTAATCCTCTTTGTTTCAGGCTCCGCTATCACGCCACTGCTCTTAAGATCCAAATCTCCAATACTCCTTGTCATTGCAAGTCTGCCATTTACATGAGGCTGCCCCAAGCTATTCCACGATACAAAGCCACCACATTTCTTGATCCTGGTTCGGAAAAAGTTAAAAGACTGCGTGTGAAATGCTATGAAGACATCGATGGCGCTGTTAAGCATAAGTACTGGACCATTTTTTTAAGTGCCCAGTGATTGTGTTCTCTTGGATCATGAACACCACCCCCATAAATCAGTTGATCAGTGAAGATGGTACCTTTCTTTTTCATCTTTTCTTTCTGGAGTGTGGTCGATGGTCAGTTTCATGGGTTTTCCTTTTCGACACAATATAGCCCGGCTGTCTCCAACACTGGCTACAACCAGTTCAATACCATCTCGCAACAGGGCTACTGTGGCAGTAGTCCCAGAGTTCAGAAGAGTTGCTACAAATATCATGAAAAGGAGTACAAGTAAGTGACAGTCAAGTGATTGAGTGTGTGTCTATATATACACATGTATATATATATATAATTTTACAAAATAAAACACAAGCATGATAAACTAATGCTGAAATGTAGCATTCTAATTTAACTAGAACTATGCAAATAAAAGGCAAGTGAACTATCAAAGAACCAGCATGCAATGAAAGAGATATCTAATTCAGGACCATGGTTTCATGCAAACAAAAAAAGAAAGAGTTGCTAACTGACTTCAGCAAACAATGCATCCCTGTTTCCAAGTGGCATCTATTTATAAAAAGTCGAGCTGGCTTGAATTTATAATCAAAACAACATCTTTTAAGACTCTCAGCGTCTTAAAACTCAATGAGACTGGCTAATACATCAGTATCACCAAGGTCTATTGAGCTTATTCAGGTAAGGAGACTTCTCTATGGAGATGAAAGGGTTGGGTTTTCCTTCCTTTCTGACTCTCACACTGGGCAAAATGAAATATTCCAAGAGTATCTCTGAGCTTCAAGGACTCTATATTAATAGTCTTCCCTTATGTAACTGTTACAACTTAACAACTTAACAAAAAGTCAGACAGAGAGTGAGAGGGAATCCTACAATTCTAAAGACTTATATTTATTTCTGTTTATCTTTGTTCTCCCCAAACATGAAACAAAGTTATAGGCATCATTTTGTTAGCAGACAATGCTGAGGGTCCTGAATATCATTCTAAGTTTCCCATATGCCTGGTGCAGTTTAGCTTCTAGCTCCAGAAGAATCGAATGCAGTCTGTATCCAAGTATACTGCAGTCGAGTATACTGCCAAAGAAAGAACAGGCAAAGAAAGTATGTTCTTTGCCAAAGTCTACACCTGTGGTCCTGCTAGGGTCCAGAGCATTCCAAGAATATTACTTTTCTCTAGAAATAAAAGTAAATTTTACTGGTCTTGAAGCTGCGAATCGCTTCCTTTGTGAAAATCAAACTGTGCTTTACATATTCTGCTGATTTACTCTAAGTTCCTTCCTGTCATCTTCCTGGGAGTCTTTGCCACTGGTTAAAAGAACTGAAATGCATTGAGCCTTGCCAAACAGTAAGCAGACTGTGAAAATATGGGCTAAAAGCAAATGGGGAAGAAATTAACAGAAAATTTATTTAAAGCAGGTATTATTCCAGTAACACCATCAATTCTTTATGGCACAAAGTGAAATATTCAGGTGATCATTCAAAAATGGTTTGACCGCAACTATCTTTTGAAGGAAAACTCAAGTTCTCCATTTCGAGTGATAGAGGGTCCATCTTTCAAATCAGTCTTTGCCCCAAAGAGGTCATTTTTAGAAATTCTTAAGGAAAAGGATAAAATGAATGCATCAGTCATTGTAAAGAGAAACACAGATGTGTAAAATATTTTCCAATCAATATATTAAAATACCTGCTTTAATCAGAAAAGTAAAATGGAAAAAGCATGAATAAGCCCTACTTAATCTTTTATCCCCATGCTGAATTTACTTGATTGAGGAAAAGCATTTATAGTTGTGCTATCTTCCCACTCATCTCTTGGATTTTGGAACTGTTATGACAAAATAATAGCTGTGCAATGCTAAAATTTCATATATTTGTCATCAACATTTTAACATAAATCTTAGTGATATTTTGTACTACAAATGCGTCTTTCTGGCTGACGTAAATCGTCAATTAAAGGAGTTAACTAAAGCTTCCCTAATAACAACAACAAAAAGAATGCTTACAGTTTAACAAGTGTTACATTTTTCAAGTGCTTTAAAGGGCCAGGCAAAAAATGACTGTTACCTTTGCAGGTTGATTGCGTACTCTTCCCTTTACTTTAAATGGCAACTATAGCCTTTAAAAAAAAAAATCTGTTTCTAATTGGCTAAACCAAGAGAGTTAAAACTTCCTAAGAAGACAAAATCCATTTTAGCTGTTTAGTTTTATAATTCACAGCCAAGCCACCTATGCAGTTAAAAAAAAAATTGCTATTTTACCAACTCAACTTCACAGTTCCAAAATCCCAGGATTTATGGGAAATTTTTCAAAACTTAACTGCTGAATCTAGTTTGCTAAGCATTTAAGACTATCAATAACTGAATCGGCATTTATCTCCATTTAACATTTAACAGGGAAGTACAACTTCTCACTTATTTCCCCCTAACAACAAAACTATTAAAAAAAACTAAGACATCTTGCAATAAGTTCTTAACACTCACTGGACAATTTCTACTGCAAGTCATCTCAACTAATGGGGCAAAGAGGATGTGGGAACCTTCCAGTAGTCCAGGCTAGGAACCGCTGGACTCCTTCACCTGGGACAAAATTAAGCAGATCTCTCTTTCCACTGAAGCCCAGCATATAGTGTCCACGGGCTCCAGGTCTAGAGCTGCTGACCAGGCACAGTTCTCTGCCACAAATAACACGCACAGAGGCAAATAGGAAATTCACCCGGCAATTTTGCTCAAACAGTACAAGCCTGCAGCACAGGGGAGGAAAGAGAAAGAGCTGCAAAATAAGGGCGAGGGTTTTTATGCTGATGTACATGTCACCAGAAAATGACACAAGATTCCGAGAGATGCCAATCAACACTTCTAAACTCCGTTTTGTTTGATTGATGGTATTTCATAGTTGGGCCCTTTTTGGGGCTTTTTTTCTTTCCCCTCTTGTCACAGAGGCACATTTCTTTCTGAAATTGTAATGGCCTTTCCAGGCAGACAAAAATATTACTCCCAAACACTTAATGTGGGCACACTGATGCATAGGTGCGCACTCATGGGCCCCAGGCCCCAAACTTGACTTTGTTGAATTGCCAAAGAGACACTGTCAATTTTTTGGGTAACAATTTCTCAGAATTGTTCCAGTAACAAGAAGGGAAATCACTGAATAATTAATCATTGCCAAGCACTAAGTATTTATAGAGAATATAAATGGCAGGATACCATCGAATGACTGGACTGGAATGACAGACCAAGAAGAGAATCAAAAACATCTCTTTTATCAGATACAAGAACTGGCACCATTAGTTAATGGTACCAAGCATAGGAATTACACAGCTAGAAAGCATTTTTCAAGTAGGACTACTTATGTAAAGGTATTATTTACAGAAAGGCTCCTGAAGATCTGGAGCTCAACATCACGGGAGTAATTTTAGATGATTCATAAGGTGGGCATTTCTGCAGCTCCCTCTTTCCTCCAGTGTTACAGGGACACACATCAAAAGAAAAAAAAAAAGATCAAGATGTTAAATGGTAACATAAAGAGTAAAAGTTGTACTCTTCAAAGTATAACAAGCCCTGACCATAGCCCATTGGTAAGGAAGACTATGTGTAAACCAACACAATTTCAATGCTAATTAAAAACAGATGTTCTAAACATTTGTGGTTTATGAACTCCAAAATCCCAGTAGGAGCTGAAGCAATAACAGCACAATAAAATGTCTTTAAATGCTGTTCCTTTTGTTGAAGTTGTTCCCTAGCACAAAAAGAGTATTCCAAAATGTTTATTTCATAGCACTGGTTACTTTGTAGTTTCATTCTTTCATAACTAAATTGCCTAATAGGAAGAGAATGGAAGGTGGTCGATGAGACTCACAATGCTGTCATCCAGGCCTCCCACTCAGAAGTCGGGGCAAGTCTTCTCTTCCAGATCCTTTTGTCTCATGTGGCTTTCAAAGCTTAAGCAATCTAGGAACACTTTGAAGAGTTCATAGGACTTGGGGACTCTGGTCTAAGTCCTCTTCCACAACCCGATTGATTTTTACGTGATTTCCTTTGTTTGTAAATGGATGTTTTTATGAGGGGCCTTCCAGAAATCCATGGAAAAAAGAAAATCAAATTTTCTTCCATGAACTTTTTGAAGCTCCTTCCTATTAGATCATTTCCTTAGCTGAAAAGAGACACAGGATGGGTACCAGCTGAATACAAAAAAATCTCAAGGATGGCCATGGGTACACATGAGCAAATTCAAACTGCATGAACAAGCACGCAATAGAAATAACTGGCAACTGACAGAAAACGCCAGAAGGTGGCCTTATTCTTGCTGCTGCTTTTAAGTGGCATTCTGATCTTGTGTGGTTTGAAATTGGCAAATGGAAATGTTGTTAGTGGCCTTCGGGTTGGGTTGTCAAGGCTGTAGCCTTTTAGAAGAACTAAGAACGTCAAGCCTGTCTTTGGAGACAGCTTTGGATGGGCTCCAACCACCAGCTGTATAACCAGTCGCCAGTGCCTCACCACTGACACCACACATGGACCTAAAGTGAAAGAGGGGGTCATTTAAATGTTGACAAGACCATTTGCAATGCTTTAAGGAGCACAGATGGTGCCCTGGGTTAGATGCTGGGCTGCTAACTCAAAGGTCAGTAGTTCAAATCCAGCCGTCGCTCTGTGTCTATTGTCATAAAGATAGACAGTCTTGGAAACCCTCCCCAGGGTTCCTCTGAGTTGCAACCAACTCTATGGCAGTGGGTTCGGGTTTCAGATAAGCAGATGAGAGGACTTTGGAAAGCATAAGGCAGCAGTTCTCAACCCAAGGCTCGAGATCCTTTTGGGGGTCAAACGACCCTTTCACAGGGTCGCCTAAGACCATCAGAAAACACATAAATATTTTATAACACATAAGTACATATTGTTTTGTGATCAATGACTATGCTTTATGCTCAATTATGTTCAATTTGTAACAATGAAAATACATTCTGCATTATTCTGAAAATACAATCAGATATTTTCCGAAAATTATTCTGAAAATACAATCAGATATTTGCATTAAAATTCCTAAGAGAAGCAAAATGACAGGGATGAAGTAGCAACAAAAATCATTTTATGGCTGGGAGTCACCACCACATGAGGAACTCTATTAAAGGGTCGAGGCATGAAGAAGGCTGAGAACCACTGACATAAAGTCTTACATACTCTTTTCTTTACTTTGTAGAGCATATAGTTTGCTTTGTCATTTACACCTGAAATCTCACCCTTTCCGACTCACTAGAATGGCTTAGCCAAAGTCTTTTCATGGTTCTGCGACTGAAGTCAAAGCCCATCCAGGATTCCCGATTCGTGGAAACTCACAAATTATGTAAATAATTTAGCTCCAGGAGAGTTAAAGAATGATTTACAATAACTGTAGTGAGTGAGAAGAGAAGGCAGCAGAGAGCAATCGGTTCAAATAATTAGTGGCTGTTAAGGCCCTTGATGACTCCGTGCTGGATAGGAGATACTGGAGATTCAAAAGTAAAGGAGGTATGGTGGTCCCTCCTCTCAGATTGCTGGCGAGACGGGCGCAATAGGAGGGACCTGAAGAAGGGCTGATGCTAGAGGTGGGAGAAACTTGGAGAGGACAAATTGTACTTATTCACAATTTGTGTCTCTAATGTAGGCTGTACTTACAGCGATACCAAAAGGATTATTATCCACTCTTTTCAGACTGATACTGCTTCAGTTCTTACTAAAAAATAAGGGAGAGGTAAGGGACCATTTCAAATTTGGATAGGTACTTGAAAATCTAAAAAGGCATATGTTTTTATTTTAATCTAAAAATTGAAAAGTCAATTTTGGAAGGCAATGCTTGCCATCCTTGAAAGCTTTACCAACTATGTGAAAATGAATCTTAACATTTCTCTCAAACCTGGGACTCAAATGACAACCAAATAACAGACTAATTGACCTCTGGGAAGATACACACAAAAAGATTTAACAGTAGCTTGTCATGATAGACCTTTTTGATTTCTGGAAGGCCACTTATCACCATTCTCTCTTGCTCCGTTATGCCCACCAACTCTGGCCACTAAGTAAAAACTATTTTAAAATGTCTTAATAAAGTTCCAGGATCATTACCTCAAAATCTAGGACAAGGAAATGAAAAGAAATGCATTTCAATGTCATTCTCCGGAGTGAAACAACAATTTATGTCGTTGTTTCTTGGTACAGCTGATGGCTTGTGCGAAAAGGGCCTCTTGGGAAACTTTCTTTGGGGGCAAGCAAATTAACTAACAAAGCCTCCGTAAGCTCAACACTGTCTTCAATGATAACTTACTAGTAACAAATGAAGGCTATCCCCTCATATATTTTTTTTTGAGGGGGGCATCACTGCTCTCCGGTGGTGGGAGTAGGAGGCCCAGCCCCACTGCTGGAATTCACTGCTGGAATTGAACCTCCGTCCCAGTGGGCCGTAGTCCCGCACGCAACCACTATGCCACCGGAGCTCAGCCCTATCCCCTCATATTTTACAACTGATGTAATCACTGGTTTTCTTAAGGATCAAAAGAGTGGATTACACGTGGGGCGGAGGTGGGGGTGGGGCTAATGTTCTTTCTTGTTATTGGTCACATGCCCTTGACAAACTTGAAAGCTCTGAAGCTGGTTAGTGGCCATCTATGTACCCTGGGTTTTTTAAGCCACCTACATGGTGCAAGATGGAGCCAAACTCACAGCCCCCTGGGTATGCATGAAATGAAAACACAGTTACATTCAGAGAGTCACAAAAATGAAACATCCAGGCACTGTAATATCCTCTTCCCCTCTATGTATTTTGTCCACTAGGAACAGGTATGTAAATCCTAAACATATATTCACCTTCTCTCAGCCCTTTTCTTATTTAAGGCAAGGGGTGAGGAGAAAGTGGGTGAGGGGGCATTCCAGAGGAATGAAGAGATGGAATAAACTAGAAAATAAGTCCCTCAACTAAGAGAGAGTCCAGAGTCGTGGTCTTCTGAAGAGCAGAAAGCAGGAAACCCACCCTACCATCCCTCGGCCTCCCACAATCCATTTATTAAATAAAGCCAAAGGCATTGCTTCTGATAGGACAGGGGGGTTCCAAATCCTGAGCTGCTGGTGGATTCAAACTGCTGGCCTTGGGGTTGGCAGCCCACTACACAGCCTACTCTACCACCTCTTTCAGAGAGCTCACTGCCATGGAGTCAGTGCTGCCTCACAGGGGCCCCCTGGGGGTTTCTGAGAATGTCATGGAACGCAGGAGTAGAAAACCAAGTTTTTCTCCCTTGGAACTGCTGAAGGTTTTGAACTGCTGACCATCCAGGTCACAGCCCAATGTGTAACCCGTGACACCACCTGGGTTCCTCTACTAGGCTACCAGGGCCCTTTTCCCCCAAAATATGCCAATGGAAAAGACTACATTCCAAACCCACTGTCATCTAGGAGATTCTGACTCCCTTATAGGAAGGACAGGGTAGAACTGTTCCTTTAGCTTTTCCAGGTGATACATCTTTAAGGGAGCAGAAAGCTTCGTCTCCCTTTGGTGGAGAGGTTGGTGGATTTGAAGAGCTGACTTTGCAGTCAGTAGCCCAGTGCTTATTAGCCCATTACACTACCAGGGCTCCTCAGAGGCTCCTTTGGGAGTCAAAATTCCAGCCTAACTTGCCACTGAGGGTTCCTTTTCTCAGAGCTTCAGAATTCCCATCCCTATCCACCCCATGAGAAAAAGAGTAAAAATGACCTTTCTGTGATCTGCTTAGCCCTTCTCTAATGAAACGGATGATGTAAACACAGATGAATGCAACTGTGTCATTCCTTCACTTAGATGGCCCCTGACAAAATCTTCAAAATTCAACAGATTTGGGATCAGCTAACTAGAAAAAAAATTTAGTCATATTTTCGTTTTTGATAAATTTAGTAAAATGCAGAAACAGTATACTTTCAAAATGTCAGGGCAGTGCTGTCATTTTTAACTTCCACAGGCATGCCCTGGTGTAACATGGACAAGCAAAATCAGCACCAATGCAAGGAAAGCCTGAAGACCAAAAATTTTTTTTAAGGAGCAAAAAATATCTTCTAATTGTAAATCGGTGCTATTAGCCACAGCCCTTTTCTGTTGTCAGACTTATTAGCGTTTGTCTCGCTGTCTGTATCTGGACTCACCTCGCCCTGAGAAGCAGCTGCTTTGTTTCTGCACCTTCTTATCAGATTCCTCTAGGAGCAAATGGATACTCTCTGACAGTAGGGCCAGTGGGTCTACTCAAATGAGCAATCAAGCAGGTGTATGTGCTCTTTAAGTCATTTTAACATTAAAGCCCCACATCAAAGTAAATGATCTTAACCAAAAGCTTTGGAACATATCTTTCGGAGAAATTCTCCAACACATTTCATTTAAAAGTGAAGCACAGATACCTGTTTGGATACCAAAACACAAGTAAAGGGATTCTTTCCATAAAAACATTTACAATGAATTTTAAAAATGAAATGCTTATAATTAAGCATACAGCACATTTCCCACCCCATTCCCAAAGGATTTTAACTTGTATCTTTTTTAAACCCCCCAAATCCTACCCCCACCATGTGCAAGGTCCTAAGAAATGTGATTGTTTTACATACCATCTGCAGACAGGTGGGCATGGCTGGAAAAGGCTTTATCTATTTCTAGAAAAGCCATAGTCAACACAGTTTCCAAGTTCTTCTCCTTTGAAAGCCAATCCCTTTGTGGGGGGAGAAACAATTGATGGTTTTACAATATGTTTTCTGTTTTCCTCACAGTTGCTAGG
>PVJH01024861.1:0-32503 GCA_004026705.1 Nesogale talazaci | reverse complement strand
CCCCTAGAATCTATGCAAAAATAATAATTTTCAGACAAGAGACAGTTGATAATTGGATACAGATATAAGAAAAAGACATTATGAAATGGTTCTCTTAGTTCTTCAATATAAGACACATTTCTTTTTACATTGTTTCCTTTAAAAAATAAAAGTCTGGCTGATGCTACTCCTTTAAGAAGGATGAAAAGGGGCTGAGCCCTGGTGGTGTAAGTGGTTGAGTGCGGAACTGCAGCCTGCAGGCTTGGCGGTTCAAATCCAGCGGCGGCTGGGTGGCACCCACAACCACCAGAGGCAGTGATGCCCACAAAAATGGGAAAAAAAAAAAAAAAGGATGAAAAGGAGAAGCCCACCCACCAAGCGATGTTATACAACATTGAGACAATGCTATGACAAAGAAGGAATAAGAGGAGAATCTTACTGAAAAATCAAGTTAAGACCAGGGGAGGAGAGCACCTACATTTTAGAAGAGGTACTTAGATAACAGAAGTTGGTATGTTGGGTAAATGAGGAAGAACAAACTCACATTGGGAAGGGATGCTAAACAATAATTGGAGGGAACTTAAGAGTCACAATATACCCAATTTTATGTTCCTGGAAATCCCACTACTGGACATATACCAGAAGAGGCAAGAAACAAACCACGGCAGACATCTGTTCATCGCATCACAGTTCACAATTGCAAGGAGTTGGAAAGAACCCAAGTTTTCATAAACGGATGGATTAAAAAACTGTGGTACATACATAAAATAGAGTACTATGAATCCCTAAAAACCAGTGATGAACACAGGAAGCACATCGCTCCATGGGAAGAACTGGAGGAAATTATGAGATGTGAAGTGAGCCAAGCATAAACAGCCAAGTACAATATGAGTCCGCTGAGGTAAGCTTAAAAATGCAAAAGGGGATCAGGTAAAATGCTACTGAATACATACATTCTCAGGGTAAGGTCGAGGCAGTATGGCGTGGGTCAAACCTAATCCAAGGATATATATGGTAGCCAACTAAAAAGGAGGGAAAAGGGCAAAAAGAAGACCTGGGTAGTGAAGGGACGGAGTACTAAACTACCCACAGGGAATGTTGTTTATCTCTCTATAGGAAGGGGAGAGAGGGACCAGACTTCAACCTGCTGTACCAAGATGTGAATGCAACTTACCAGCATGAAGCAGGGAAACAAGCAGGTCTGTGGGGCCTGTCCCAATCCCAACTACATGGACAGCCCCTTCCTGTCCTCAGAAGAATTCACTTCAGAGGACAACTCTGAAGTTACACTTCAGGGAGAGAGATAGGTTTGATCAGAGAGCACAGGAGCAAATGAAGAGGGGAGGAGAAAGAGTGGTAGCACATCCTGACCCACCAAACCCGGAGGATGATATTCCTACTAAGAGCTACCAACGTGGGCTGAGCCCTGGTGGCGTAAGTGGTTGAGTGCGGAACTGCAGCCAGCAGGCTTCGCGGTTCAAATCCAGCGGCGGCTGGGTAGCACCCACAACCACCAGAGGCAGTGATGCCCACAAAAATGAAAAAAAAAAAAAAAAAAAAGAGCTACCAACGCACAGAGAGGACTGTAGAGCCAGCCCCACCATGAGACACAACGTCCCTAACTCACAGAATACAAGCGACAACACTGGAGGCACAGTGCAGAAATTGTGCCCGACCTGGCTCCACCAAAACGGGATGAAACATAAAGGGCATGCAACAGAGCAGCAAGGGGAACAAAGCAATTAAGTCCCCAAGGAATACCAAAAATTGACTTTGGGGCCAGGGCGTGACATCCCATCAGACTCCACTGGAAAATACAACACAGAGACCTTGAACTAATTATAGGTTGTTGTTTTTTTTTTTTGGGGGGGGGGTGTTGTTGTTTTGTTGTTCTCAGGCTTGTTTTTTTGTTGTTGTTCTTGTTTTTGTGGCATCACTGCCCTGATGGGAGTAGGAAGCCCAGCCTTGCTCTTGGAGAGCTGCTGCTGGATTTGAACTGTCAACCCTGTGGGCTGCAGCACCGCATACAACCACTAAGCCACCAGGGCTCAGCCCTCTGCATGTCTTATCTAGATAAGATAGGCACAATAAAAAACCTGGAGCAGAAAGACTAGATCTATGGCTCTGGGGACAGGAGAGAGGGGAGGCGGCCGTTAATAAAGAGGGCGTTAATAAGCCAAGGGACAAGGGAAGAACAAATAATCTAAAATCAATGGTGAGGGAGGTCTAAGACGCCTGTTAAGGCTTGCTCCAGGGAAATGTAACCAAGACGAATTACTGACCCGAATGAAGGCCTAGTGGGACAAGAAGAAAATAAAAGGGAGGAAAGAAGTAGGTGGCAAAGGGCATTTTATAGAGGTCTAAATACAGGCATGTACATATGCAAATATATAGATATGTAACGATAAGGAAATAGATCTATGATATTTATAGGCTTAGTATTAAGGTAGCAAGGCAGACATTGTGCCTCCACTCACTGAGTCCCTTTATGCAAGAACACTTTGTTCTAATAACCTGGCACTTTGTGATGCTCACCTAACCAACACAATTGCTAAAAACAAAAGGGTGCATAAGCAAATGTAATGAAGAAAGCTGATGATGACCAGTTATCAAAAGCTACAACATCTGGAGTCTTAAAGGTTTGAAGACAAACAAGCAGCCATCTAGCTGAAAAGCAAGAAAGTCTACATGGAAAAAGCACACCAATCTGTGATCATGAGGTGCACATAGAATTAGGTATCAGGTATAAAGGACCCAGAACAAAAAATTATTATCACCGTGAATGAGGGAGAGTGTGGAGTGGAGACCCAAAGCCCATCTATAGGCAACTGGCCACCCCTTTACAGAAGGGTTGCAGCCAGCCAGAGTGCTGTATGCCAACGATGAAACATACAACTTTCCTCTAGCTCTTTAATGCTTCCTCCTCTCCCTACTATCATGATCCCAATTCTACCCTTAAATCCCACTAGACCAAACTCTTGATATTATTTAGTCATGTCTTAAACTGTCCAACACTTCAAAAACAATCTAGTAAAAAAATGGGCAGAAAAAATAAACGAAATAGGTTACTATAGAAGAGATAAAGGGAGTAACACATTAAGAAATATTTGAGGTCATTAACCATTGGATCATGTTCTTGTTAGGTATGATTAAGTAAATTCTAACTCATATCGAGGAGATGTACACCACAAAAAAAACACAGCTGGATCCTGTGCCAGTCTAACAATCTTTGCTTTGACTGGGCCTACTATTATAGCCACTATGTCAATCCAAACCATTGAGGGTCTTCCTCTCTTTTGCTGATCCTTTGCTTTACTAAGCATTCTGATTCCTCCAGATAATATGTCCAATGCACATAAAATGAAGATGGCCATTATATTGTTAAGATCATTTCTGAATCAGAAACACTTCCTATACAACAGAAGGAAACATTGCCAGGGTATATACCATACTATCATACCATACTATCATTAATGCTGTAGTCGACAATACATTTCCTTGAGAGCCTTTTCTTTTTTTTGTTGACTTTTCCCTTACCAAGACCCTTTTCCAAGGACTGGGACTCTCCTGATAACAAGTCCAAAGGAGGTACGATGAAATCTCACCATCTTGGTTTATAAGTTATATTTTTTTCAAGATAGATTTGTTTGTTCTTCAGGCAGTCAATGGCAGTTTCAAAATCTTCACCAACACCATAAGTTAAATGCATTGATTCTTCTTTAGTCTTCCTGATTCATTATTCAAATTTCTTTTCTATTTTATTTTTTGCTTTTTTATTATTATTTTTATTTATCGGTATGTTTTTTCTGGGCATTGTTTTCTTTTCGTAGTCATCGCTTCATTCTCTTCTGTCGTCTCATCACGCCATGTCCTGCCTTCTTGCACATATTATTAGCTCTGCAGTTCCATCCAGACAAGATGGGCTGGAAAAAGAGTCTGACTTCAGGTTCCTGAGTATATCTATCATCACATCTTTGTAGAGTTTCCTCTGAGCACAATCCAGCAGAGCCCAATATTCTGGGCTGAAGATGATGACCACGTCCTCAACAGCCAATGAGGCCATTGTCTTGCCTCACCTTCTGGGGATGAAGCACAAGGCAGTCTGGAGAAAGATGGACAGTGTCAAGTTCACACACAATTCAGAGCAGTGGAAATGTTTCCATGGGATTTATGGTTGTGCAAGATTGTCGCCCCTGGTCCACAGCTGCCTGGCATACAGCACCCTTGAGACTTTACATGGGCTTGATGAAAACTGTATCTCTCTTTGGACACCTCTGCCTCTAGGTAAGAAAGAAGACCTCTCCCATTAGTCATTTTCTTGTTGCTCCTTCTGGGTGCCTAGGGTTATATTGTCTCTCGGGCCAAGAAGTTACTTCAAGAAGAGGGTTGGCAGTGGAGAGGAACTTTCAGGGCGGATGTACGGGGCCCAGGACACATCAGAGATGTGGAAATCCTTCCTGGGATGTCCTGATGGACAAGATGTTCCCGGAATAGGACAGAGACCTGGCGCACTGGTCCACTGTTCAACTTTCACATGCCTCTGAGGTGACAGAAAATACCTTGGTGTGGAAGGGCCACACCTTAGTCCTCTCAAAGGGACATCTCTGCTCTTTAACACTTTACAAAAGGTCTTGTGCAACAGATTTGATGAATGCAATATGTCGCTCAAATTCTTTACTGCTGCTTCCATGAACATTCATTATGAATCCACGCAGGATCAAATCACTGACCACCAATCTTTTCTCTATTAATAATGATAGTACATTAATCAGAAAGCTGCAAATTAGGGGCTGAGCCCCTGTGGTGTAGTGGTTGTGCACGCGACTGCAGTACACTGGGATGGAGGTTCAATTCCAGCAGCAGCTCTCCAGGAGCAAGGCTAGGCCTCCTACTCCTACCACCAGAGGGCAGTGATTTCCCCCCCTCCCCAAAAAAAAAAACAAAACAAAACAGAGATATAAGAGCCTACAATGAAATCTGGGGGCTGGGGTTGGGAAAGAGAACACAGGATTGGGAATTAATGAGTGGATTGAACTGTTGAATACAGAGTTGATGCTCTAAAATGTAACCTGACCACATGATTCAGAATTTTTTAAAAAAAGAACTAGCCGAGGTCTTCCATACCACTATTGACTGTTTTGATTGGGAGCATACAAAATCCTAGCAGGAATGGAACAGAATATAGAACCAAACTAAATTGTATAAAAAAGATCAGACTATGGATTAATCCATGCACATAGGAATATATAATATTCCACTGAGTATATGTATCGAAGTTTCTTTTTTTTGTATCAAAGTTTCTGATTCACCAATAATGCTATTTTGTCCTACTGTGGAGGTTTGCAGGTTACTATCTGCTGAAAGCTGTGTCACTAGTATTTCAAACGCCAGAAGAGTCACCGAAAGTGAACAGCTCTCAGCAGAGCATTGAGATTAAGGAAAGACTACAAAGAAGGCATAGGCTGCCCACTTCCAAGGAATTAGTCACTGAACCATGAGACAGAATCAAAACATTGTCAAACACTGAAAGCATCATGAAGAGAAGCAGAATATTGTCAGAGTTGGTAACAGAAGATGAGTGTTTCTGGTCAGAAGGTATTCAAAATATGAATCAAGCAGCTGCCTTCTCAAAGTGGTTTTCAACTATTATGACAAGGATAGAGTAAAGAGTGGTAATACAGCCTTCATTTGCTAATGTAGTATGACTCAAATGAGAAAAAAATACCTGCAAACATCAAGAAATAATTAGAACTTAGATTAAATGATATTTGAATCTTGGGAAATTGGAAGTTGAGAAAAACCTTAAATGGAATGCATAAAGTCAACATTTTAGGCATTAATGAGCTAAAATGGGCCAGTCACGGTCATTTTGAAACAGAAAATCATAGGGGTTACTATGCTGGAAATACAACAATCGAAAGGAATGGCATTACACTCTTTGGCAAAAAAGAATATTTCAAGACCTATCTTGAAGTACAAGGCTATCTGTACAGTGATAGGATTATATCTTTCTGAAACCAGGGAAATCCAATCAATAAAACTATTATCCAAAAAATTTTATTATTATTATTTTTTTTTTTTAGGCATCACTGCCCTCTGGTGGTGGGAGTAGGAGGCCCAGCCCTTGCTCCTGGGAGCTGGAATTGAACCTCCATCGCTTACTACGCCACCGGGGTTCAGCCCTATTATCAAAATTTATGCACCTACCTTAAACTGAAAGAACTCTATAATAAATTCAAGCCCTGAGTTACAATATTGAAACATCTACGAGCAAAATTTAATGATGAAGTAAGCATAAAAAGGAGGTAGAAAGAATACAGAGCCAATGTACAAAAATCACTAACACTGAGATTTTTTTTCATCTTTGCTTTCAAATAGTGAAAAGTTTGAAACTGGAACCATTCAAAAATCAATGAATTCCTCTACAGAGAGCTGCCGAAAATCTAAGCAAATTCAGATGAAGACATGGATGGACGAGTATCATTGCTGAGATAAGATGAATCTTGCCTCAGAACAAATAATCTCAGAAAGATGTCCCCTTGTGTTTTTTGACTATGCTAGGGCAACCGACTGTGAAGATCATATTAACTACGGACAATACTTTTTAAAAACAGAAATTCTAGAACACTTCATGTGTTGAAGTAAAATCTGTATATGGAAAAAAGATTAGAAAAAAAAGGTATACTGCATAGTTTGAAATCAGAAAAGATTAAAGTTTGGATTGTATCTTTTAACAAACTTATTCAAGTTACATAATTAACAAATAACTTGTGTCTTCTAAAGAATCATTTCATTGGGAGCCCTTATAAAAATTATAAGTCCATAATCCATTAAATCAAGCATAATCATACAGTTCCTATCACCATTAGGTTCAAAACATTTTCTTCCTTCTTGAATTCTCTGCTATCAGCTCCCCATTTCTCCCTCCCACAGTCACCCTTCCCCCAGAACCTTTATTACTTACTGGTGTGTGTGTATCTGTATATGTGTGTGTGTGTGTGTTGTGTGTAGAGAGAGTCTTATACCATCCAATATATCTGTTCACTTCCAGTTCTGCTATCCGCTCCTCTCAAGGGGATCGCAAACAGTCATCATTATAATCAGTTCCCCTCCTGCCCCTGCTCATCCTCCTCTTTTCTCGTACCTTCAGGGAATCATTTACTCCAGTTACTGCTTCTGAAAGGTTATCTATCTTGGCTTTTATGGATCAAACAATCTTAATTATTCAAATGAACATACATAGGTCTAACAAGATTAATGAGTTAAAAAAAAACAATAATAGTAAGGGGAGGAATTATTAAAGAACTACAGGATAGTTGTGTGTTTCAAAAGTTTTATACCAGGGCTGAGCCCCGGTGGCGTAGTGGTTGTGCGCGGGACTGCGGCCCACTGGGACGGAGGTTCAATTCCAGCAGTGGGGCTGGGCCTCCTACTCCCACCGCCGGAGAGAAGTGATGCCCCCCCCCCCCCCCCAAAAAAAAGCTTTATACCACTTCCTGGGTTTACCATACCTTCTGTGTGGCCCCTCTGTGAGCGACTGTCCAATTATCTTACAGATGAGTTTTGTCTCCACGTTGTTCACACTGTCTTATGTTAATTTGCTTGCTTGTTTTTAAACTTCTGATACCTACCCCTATCAATACCTCATTATCACACAGGCTAGTGTGCTTCGTCCATGTTGTCTTTGTTGCTTCCCTGTTAGATGGCCACTTGTTTGACTTCAAGCCTTTAAGTTCCCAGATGGTATATCTTTTAATAGCGGGGCACCATCAGCTTTCTTCACCATATTTGCTCATGCACCCATTTTGCCTCCAGTGATCGTGTCAGGAAAGTATCAAACAGTATCACATTAATAGAACAAACCGTATGTGTACTGAGGTCAGACTGAAGTAGAGCCTATGGATATACCCACCAGTCACTTCTCAGTAAGTCCTTTCGGATATATCCAAATTGATCAAACACTACCAGGAATATAACACACTCCTCATTGACAATTTTAGAACCTTTATGTAGCAGATAATTTTTTGTATGTATTATAACATATATTTTTTTCTTCTCTTTTCCACATATGCATTTAGAAGACTGGTTTGCTTTTACTAAATTAAAAAAAAATGCTACTCACACCTGTGCTTGGGAATTGGACATAATGCGTTGGAAAGAAGTCACTATCCCACTGGTTGGAAGGGCAGCCCATTCCTAGGTCCAGGAAGTGATATTTGGGGATGAAGGGCCCTATTGGAGGGCAAGCAACCAGAAGTCAGTATGACAGAGCTGGCACATACAGTATTAATAAGGGCAGGGAGATTCACCCAGTATTCATCTTAGGCCTTCACCAGAAACTCCTGGTCCAAGAAAGAATGAAATGCCTATCTGTGTCAAGTCCTTAGTGTGAACTTGGAAGGGGGTAGACCCTGAAAGCATAGCAAATAATTTGATAAGTTGAACTATATGAAGAATAATGTGGCATGACATTGGAATAAGATTCATTGGCAAGTTGTGATAGGCAGATGACTCAACCTGCTGGTCAAAGTGAGGATGATGTGAAGAAAGCACTTATTGAAGAAGATCAAAGATCTTATTATTATCTCAAAATAAAGCGAAAACGAAACCCTCACATCTGGTCCAATGAGTACTGTCATGATAAAATGAGAGAAAAATGAATTGGTCAAGAATTTTATTTTATTTTAATCCATAATGAATGCTCTTAGAAGCAACAGTCAAAGAAATCAAACAATATATTGCACTGGGAAGATTTGCAGCATGCCTGAGACAAGTCACGATATTCAGAACTGCCTCAAAATTAAAGGCAAGCTATACCACAGAAAAGGAACACAACAGAAAAAATAATGTATTTGAATTATGGTGTTGGTGAAAAATATTCAAAGAGCCATAAGAATGGACAATCTGTCTTAAAAGAAGTACAGGGGCTGAGCCTTGGTGGCGTAGTGGTTGTGCGTGGGACTGTGGCCCACTGGGTTGGAGATTTAAATCCAGCAGCAAGGCTGGACCTCCTACTCCCACCACCAGAAGGCAGTGATGCCCAAAAAACAAAAAAGAAGTACAGTCAGAATACTCCTTAAAAGTAATGATGGCAAGACTTCATCTCTCTTCCCTCGGACATATTTACAGGAAAGTACAGTCCCTGGAAAGGATACCATATTTGGTAAGTTAAAGGACAATTAAGAAAGGAACAATTTCAAGGAGATGGATTGACAGAGACTCTAACAATGGGTCCAAGTTTAATAACAACTTTGAGAAAGGCTCTGGACCAAGTAGTATTTTGTTCTGTTGTACATGACTTATGAGTTATAATTGATCTGACAACCAGCAACGCATAAATTAAAGTGTACCCATTCCTGGAAACACAAAAGTAAATCTGACTCATGTTAAAATTATTTACTCACATCATTTCTGCCTTTATGCTATACTTGCTTTCTGCCTCATTCCAACTTGAAATCTAATAAAAACAAATTCAATATATATTTTGGGGGGGGTGGGCATCACTGCCCTCTGGTGGGTGTAGGAGGCCCAGACTTGCTGGAGAGCTGCTGCTGGATTTGAAATGCCAACCCAGTGGGCCGCAGTCCCGCACACAACCATTACGCCACCAGGGCTCAGCCTCAAATTCATTATTTTAAATATTTCTTCAGATCTAATAAAAACAATCTATGTTTTTATGTACCTGATAAATAATCACGCATCTCCAAGCCCCATACTCATTAACTAACTATATAATCAACACCTATTCTAGTTAAAGTAACAGATGTTATTCTAAGAATTATAGATGTTGGAAAAATTTTATTTCACCCGTGTAAAAAGTCAAATTTACTACACTTGTCCCAAAGCTGAAAGAGTTTCCTATTTTAAAATTTCAAAAGTAAGTCAACAACCATTTCCTAAAAATCTTTGTATAGGAAACAAAGCAGGGGTGGAGGGTGAATGATGAGGGCAACAAATGTAGAAATGTGCTTGACATACAATGGATATATATATGTATTGTGATAAGAGTTGTATGAGTCACCAATAAAAAGATTTTAAAAAACAAACTATAATATACTCTATAAATTTTTACCCAATTCACACTGAAAATGTGTATGTATACATATATAAGTTTTACAGAGTGAAGGGACTACTGCAGAAAGGGTAGCCAAAGGCAAGGCTGCTTCGAGGAAGACTACAATGGTGAAAGCTACTATAATTATTAGTTAGGGATTGCATGCAGTAGCCACAGATCCTTTATAACATATTTCACATGGATTAGATACCAGACATCTTTTTTCTATAATTACTTGAAAATCTTAATTGTCCATATTAAAGATAACTGCAATTCTATGATGTTCACCCTCCTGGCAAAATTGCTAAAGACAAAATAGGTGCAAAGTAAGTGGTGAAGAAAGTGGTTGTTGCCCGGTTATCAAAAGATATAGCAGCATCTGGGGTTTTAGAGGCTTGAAGTTAAACAAGCAGCCGTCTAGCAGAGAAGCAATAAACCTACATGGAAGAAGCACATCAGCCTGTGCAATCGTGTGGTGTTGACAGGATTGGGTAATATGAATCAGAAGACTCCAAAACAAAACAAATGACAAAAACCATATTGTTGAAAACAAAGGGGGTCAGAGTAGAGAACCCAAACCAATCAGTAGACAATGGGACATCCCCTCACAGAAGGGTCAAAGGAAGGAATGAGTCAAGCAGGACACAGTACATCAATGAACCACAAATATGGCTTTGGTTTCATGAGGCTTCCACACCCACCACTACCCTGACCCTAGCCCTGCCTTTCACTGTGAACTAGACTGGAGTATGTGCATAGGTACAGGTAAGAGGTAAGAGTCGACAACACAGGGAATCAAGGAACAGAAATAAGAGTATCTATACCAGAAGAGCAAAGGGAAGGTAGAGAGAAGAGGGGAAGAAAGGGGAACCAGCTGATTGCAATGATCAACACATTCACACCTCCGACCAAGGGGGACAAACAGAAAATGTGGGGGGAGACAATGGTTGCTGTAAGATATAAACATAATAATTTATAATTTATCAAGGAGTCATGGGGAGAGGAGAAACTGATATGAAGGGCTCAACACAAAGTAAATGTTTAGAAAATAATGGCAACATATGTATAAATATGCTGAATACAATTGATGCATGAATTGTTATAAGAGCTGTAAGAGCCCCAACAAAACTAGCCCAATATCTTTTCTTTGTGACCAAGTGCTAAAACACTTTAAAAATAAAGCTTTCATGAGGCTTAGATTAGATTATGTCGGGATAACATTTTAATGAATTTTCCTGATTATCAATTTACTTATCTGAGGGGAAAAAGAAGTGTTTCCTACAACATTCAGACATAATGATTTAATATATGACTACTTACTTCACTTTCAGCAAAATGTCTCTCTCCTTTCAGGCACAGGGAAGATCGTCTAAGTGTCTTCTCGTCTCCATCATCAAAAACTATGAGAAGGGTAAAAATGGACACCACTGAAGAATTCTTCAAAGATTAGTAAGATGATACATTATCATTTACTAGACTCGCACATAATTTTTTTCCAGCAAGTTTTTTGTGCAGTTTTTGTTGTAAAATTAAGTGTCTTGATTGATATTTGGGACAGCTTATACTGGTGTATATACGGTAATTTCCTGAGTGCATATAAAACTTTCGTTTAAAACATTATAAATTCAGTTAACATTTTATATGTTCTAAGGAGCCACTACGCCACTGGGGCTAAGCCCCCAAAGCTTTCTTAAAAAGCAGTATCTTTTAGTCTTTTTAAAAGGCAATTTTGGGGGCTGAGCCCTGGTGGCCTAGGGGTTGTGTGCGGGACTGCGCACAATTGACAATTCAAATGCAGCAGCAGCTCTCCAGGAGCAAGGCTGGGCTTCCTACTCCCACCAGGGCAGTGATGCCACAAAATAAATAAATAATAAAAGGCAACTTTTATTAAATATTATAAAAACTGTTATTTCCCTTCTAGCAATGTCTGTTTCTTAGTACTGTATTTAGCAGTATCTGTAGTAGGATAAGGAGCCCTGAAACACAGTGGTTACTACCTGTTGGGCTGCAATCAGCAAGTTTCCCAGTTCTAAACTATCTCCTGCTCAATGGAAGAACGATCACGCTCTCTTCTCCCATGAACTGTCTCAGAAACTCACAGGGCAGTTCTACTTGCTATACTGGCACGCAGCGAGTCAGCACTGACTCAATGGCCGTGAGTCTGCTTGTTATAAGGATAATGCACATACGTAATCCAGATTATTTGTGCTAAAAAAAGAGAAGACTTGCGACATCAATAGATAAAAATAGACGGCATATACATAAAATCAAATATTATGAAACGTAATATTGCAGCTCACTACAATTTTCTTAGATAAATATTTTAAGTGAAAGATCCTAGAAATGCAATTATGATATTTATGTTAAATTACTTAAAGTCATTATATATTTATGAAATAAATTTGTTAATGATTTGGCAAGAAATAAGCATCAATTAAATTATGATTATGACAGCAGAAATGAATCAAGAAAATTTTACTTTATTTATATTAAGATCAGTTAAATTTGTAATTGAAAACAAATCTTAAGAGAAATAGCTTCCCTTACCTACAGTGTACCAGCTGGCATCTGTTAATTTGTTGATGACAGCTTCTTGATATACACCATCAAGATTCTTCACTTCCACAATAGCACCTACCTACAGTATTTTTAAAAGTTAGAAAAACTCTTTTAAGAATGAAAGAACAACATTTTTTCTTTACATATATTTACTATAATTGGTGATTTTTGCTTCGAGGAGTTACATAATCCTAGGATTGTTAGTCTTTTATTCCTTTTATTACTAATAAAAGAACAGAAGATTAAAAATATCATTAATAAAAATATATCTCTAACTGGTAAGAATTTTAATTTTAATGTATATCCACGTCTGTTATATTTTTTACTAAAAGGTAAAAGGCAACCATTTTTTTTACTATATTAAAGATACAGAAAATTTTGACAGACTCTTAAATCTCAATTAGCACTAAAATATGTAAGAACAAAACTAAAACTAATGTGCTCATTCGATACTCTTAGAAGCAAAGTCAAATGCCCTGTTTGTTTGTTTTTAATTTTTGTTTTTGTTTTTCTTGGGGGGGGGTGGAGGGGCATCACTGCTCTCTGGTGGTGGGAGTAGGAGGCCCAGTCTTCTTGCTGGATTTGAACCTCCAACCCAGTGGGCTGCAGTCCCGTGCACAACCACCAGGGCTCAGCCCCTAAGTTTTCTTTCTACACTATTAAATGTTCCCATTTGTTCATGTTAGCTTCGGCTTATGCACTTAAACATCAATATACTGTTTTTTGGATTTTTTTTTTAAGTTTCCCTTTTAGTATTCAAAATTAAATTTGACTTAAAGAATAAGAAAGATAGGTCCTTTGCTTTTAAAGGAACAAAACGGTGTTCTAAAAAATATTGAAAGCATCATTTTAATTGAGAACTAATAATATGTGTGCTTATAAACATTAGAAATAAACATGAACCTGTTCACATCAAAGAAAATCAAATGTGTATCCTTTCACCAGTAATCACATTACAAAGATACATGTCAAAGGCATATTTTAGAAAATAAATTCTATACAATAAGTTGGGTATGGGTGCCAAAGCCCTACTTATTAGCCTGTGTGACCCAGAGTACCTCTGCCTGCACTGATGGTCTCCAGGGTAAAGACAATGTAACTCACTCTAAAGATGAAAGAAAAGGTTAGAATTTCTATTTACTTTTTATTTTTAACTTTTAGTTTGGCTTTACAATGAACATAACGATTAATTATAAATGATCTTTAAATAGTCAAATATTGAAAAATATGCTCACACTTTTACAAAATCACTAAAGTGTGTAGACCGTTGAGTTTGACAATGGCAACTTTCACTTTTTAATCTTAAAATGGAAAAATGGAAAAATCTAAAGAGTAAATTAAGAGACATCGCTATGTCCTCATGAAGAGAAACACAGAGCTTGTGTGATCCGTGGATTGTAAATAATATACTCCAAATCTAAAGGGAAAAGTGACAACAGAGCGTAAATTGTTAGTTTGCAGAAAGCTGTGGATGACAGTGAAAACCCAAAATACACTTGCAAGGTACACACATGGATTTAGCCACCAGTGAATCCCCTCAGATCAGTTGACGGATATGAATAGCTTTGCTATCGGAAAGCATTGTAAAGTCAATTATGGCAGGGTGTAATAGCTAGGTCAAAATGTACTAACTTACCATTTTCCTTTAGAACCAGTTTAAATCTGTTTCAGTTAATTAAAAACAGAGAGGAGGAGAAATATGGATTAAGCCCTGTCCCCTTGCACTGCGGATAAAGGATGTGACTAGCCTTGCTACCAAGCAGGGTGCATTGTAAAGTATATGGTTGCAGATGCAGTTCTAGTTTTTGATATCTTTTGTTGCTTTCCAGTTAAGGTTTTTAATTTACTTTACTTGTTCTTTGATGTTTGTACAACTCTTGATATGATTCAACTACTGAATTGCATACGTGAATTATTGTATATGCCAATAAAACTTGTGAGGGGGGAATCAGGTACATCTATGGATATTTAAAAATTAAAAAATTATTAATACATTTTAAATCATCACATATGAGAACAAACTACTATATTTTAGGAAAAACAATTCCCAAAGTAGAAATAATATATTTTTGTGGGAGGAATGGTGGGGTTTTTTTTATATTTGTACAAATATTTTTTTAATATCTGACATAATAAAAGATAAAAGGTTCTCAAATCTACTTCCATATCAAACCTGTTGTGATTTGTTGATTTGATTACAATTGTGATTTGTTTATTTAATTACAATCTAAGTGCTTCAGAAGTTCATGGGAAAAATGCAATTAAAAGATAATGGAATTTTTCACAAATGTTCTTTATAAACTTATATATTAAAAGATCTTGTCTGACAGAAATTGGAAATTGAAAAATAAGGAACATTTTAGTAGTCTTTTTTGTAAAGTATGGTTATTTTTCCTTGGTTTTATATCAAAATTCAATAAGTGGCAGTTTTTGTCTTTTTGTTTTTTGGGGGCATCATTGCCCACTGGTGGGAGTAGGTGCTCCTGGAGAGCTGCTGCTGGATTTGAATCGCCAGCCCAGCGGGCCCACAGTTCTATGCACAACCACTACGCCACCAGGGCTCAGCCTTCTGTCTTTTTTTTTTAAGTGATAGTTTCTTCTGAATACTTCCAATATAGATCCTAACATGATACCAATGAATTATTCATATTATTATTATAGTATTTAGTATTATATTAAAATCCACTAATTTATCTTACGTCTGCATCTACACAGAATGATGTAACATTCATCACGTACAAAACACTAACTCACTGAATTATGCAGATAAATACTGACACATCTCATTATACAATATAAAAATTTTAGGCTCATCAATATTATTCTCATCAAGCTTCATTACACAGGTTATAAAATTACTTTATTTGAAAGTTTAAATTTTATCATTAACAATATATGTTGTAGTTTTCCTCTATGTGACAGAAATAGTTGGTCCATTTTCAAGAATATGTCTACCAAAAAAACTATTCTGAATGACCAGTGTTCTCAATTAAATAAAAATGATGTTCCATTAGAAAGCAGCTACTTCACTTTACAGGTCAAACACTGAAGTGCTTTATACGTACTTCTATTTCATCACCTAAGATATTAAAATATGGCAGTTGGAGAAGCACTGGGTTGCTAACCACAAGGTTAATAGTTCAATCTGCTCCTGTAAAGACTTACAAAGTAAGAAATACTAGTAGGGTCATGATGAGTCAAAACTGACTCCATTCTAATGGTCCTAGTTTTGGTAAACTCAGTAAAATTAACAATCTTTATTGTTTTGTCAATGATATTCTTTTTTTCTATTGGGGGGGGGGGGGCCCATCACTGCCCTGTCAATGATATTCTTAAGGGAGTAAGTAGAAATAAGTGTGTGAGGAATGGAGTTTAAGTTGAGAAATGATAATGAAGAAAAATTTTTCCTCACTTGATGTATGTTAAAAGGTCAAGAGTTTTACCCATTGCTGATTTTGCACCATCAGTAAAAATGACAAATCTTAATGTTACCATTTGTAAAAACAGATTTGACCTTATGAACTCCCTTAAAAGAACCCCAGGAGTCCTCATATCTCACTTTGACAACAGATGTCTATAGAAATCACTACCCTTGACCTATCTATACTACCATGCTCCTTTAAAGAAGGCTATAGAATGAGATGAATAAGGAACTTTTAGGTCTCTCTAAAAGTTACAATGTATAAGATAATTATTTTAAATATTTCTATATGATCAAGAAAATATTGATACTTACATTTATGTAAGTTTTAAAATCAACCCAATCATCACACACTACAAAACCACAGATGCCAACAAGTCCATAACAATTCATGGTGGTCCTTTGTGCTTCAGAGGAGACTGTCCTCCATAGGATTTTCTGCCAATTTTGTAGAATTAAATTGCCAAGCCTATTCTTCCAATATGCCTCTGGATATAATTGAACTTGTAATATTACTTAACTGATTGCACCATCTGGGTAACCCCACAATTTTTATAGGAGTAACAAAACTAAATTTGTTCATATAACAGACTATTAAGCCCACATAATCCCCAAAAGGGCGGAGCATAACCTCAACTTAACAAATATTCCATTAATTAACAATAACAAATGACTAGTATAATTTTTTACTTAATAAGTAAGTAGTAGATATTTTTTCAACTAAAATTTTAATACTGAAATTTAGTTGATATAAAAACAATCAATTTTTGGACATATATTTCCTCTAAGAAAATATTTAATTCAAATCTGGACACTTTCTATCTAGAAAGCAATTAAAAATCTACAGATCTTAACCTTCCCCACCACTAAGGATCCACACATAAGCACAAAACAGATGTTTTAGTAATCGTGAAACATTTAATGTACTTACCCATGCAAAACAAAAATTATCTAAATTCAAATTGATTACAATTTTTTTTCATAAAGTAAGAAAGTCCAAACAGACAAAATAAACCATCTTTGCCACTATCAGAAAACCTGGATGGAAGTGGTACAATGGTAGAAAGTGGCTTAAAACTACAAAGTCTTCTCTAGCTTTTCTTTTTAACGTTGATCATTTTTTGATGTGAGGAGGGCTTTTTTTAAAAGGGCAGTCAAGCAGTGGGGAGATATACTCAAATGGTTAAGAAGCAAACCAAAATTAAGGCTTGGAAGATAAACATATATTCTGTAGAACATGACAATATGCTTTAACTATAGGTGAAAAGCCTGTCAAAAATTCTACCATTACCTTGGCCAAATTATGTCTTCAGTTTCTTCTGTATGGTTTTTTTTTTTTTTTTTTGTGGACATCACTGCCTCTGGTGGTCGTGGGTACTACCCAGCCGCTGCTGGATTTGAACCGCCAAGCCTGCGGGCTGCAGTTCCGCACTCAACCACTTACGCCACCAGGGCTCAGCCCCCTGTAGGGTTGTTTTGAGGATTAAACTACAAGTGCAAATCATTTAGCATAAGGCTAGTACACAGTCTCTTAATTTAATTTGCTTAGGCAAGTTGAAGTTCACTCTCAGGACTAAGTTGAAGCTGTCTGCTCCAGATAAGATACACAATACAGGAAACCATAAATAGGCTCACTATGACGCAGAACCCACTCAATAGCCAACCTAAAACCCCACTGGCCTAAAATCAATTCCAAGTCATATATAGGGTTTCTAGAGTTGTAAATCTTTACAGGACCAGATATAGCCTCAGCTTTCTGGAGAAGCTGGTACCATCAAGACTGTTGACTTATTGGGTGGACAGAGTGTACATATAAGCGGATACACCCACATACTCATTAAGCAGTATTTATATTTACTTCATTGGCCAATCAAGAAAAAGGAACATTATATGAACACAGTCACTATAAAATACTTAGTGAAAAAAAATTTTGCCAATAACAATAATCTAAGAGTTCTGAATGTTTATTATTTCGTTTTCTCACGTTTTATAGATTATTGTATAAATTAAGCCACATAATTAATGACATATTTGAAATAATAGCTCTAACAATGAGCTCAAACAGAAGAACAATTGTGAGAAAAGCACAAGACCAGGTAATATTTCATTCTGTTGTTCAGTCCTTATGAGTCAGGGCTGACTTGAGGGCAGCTAACAACAAACTCATTTAGTAATGGAAACAGAAGAAGGCGGAAACAGATTTGTAAAAAGTCACTATTTACTTGATATTCATTTCATTCTTGAATACGTTGTTAAGCTTCATTATCACATCAAGCTTTCTTTAATATCACATCATTTAATATAAAATCTATCACACCATTTAATATAAAAATCTATTTTTTCCTATTAGTCTTTTAAGAAAATTACTCAAAGAATGTAATTTACAAATGAGTGATTCCCAAGTGACTACATATATTATGTTTCCTAACTGCTTATTAGAATACAAAATATACTGATAAATGAATTACCTTTAGTGGACCCTTTATATGGTCATCCTGAACTTCCAACGTTGAAGAATCATGTCTGAATGTTACCTAGAGATTATAAATTTAATTAGCTATCACAAAAGCAAGCAATAATTAATAAGTTATATTAATTTTAATACAAATAATCTAAACAGTTGCTTAGTTTACACAAGATTTTAATCTTTAAATTAAACAAAAATTATTCAAATAACTACACAAATTATGTTTTCAAAAATAAAAGTAACTAATGTCATTACACCTAAATTGTTCCAAATGTCACACTAGCATATTTTATTCAATATATTATGACCATATGATTGTTTGTAAAAAAATTTTTTCCTAAAGAAACAGTGAGATGGGCCCCGGTGAGCCCCGGTGGCGTAGTGGTTGTGCGTGGGACTGCGGCCCACTGGGACAGAGGTTCAATTCCAGCAGTGGGGCTGGGCCTCCTACTCCCACCACTGGAGAGCAGTGATGCCCAAAAACAAAAACAAAAACAAAAAGAAACAGTGAGGAGAGGCAGGCTTATTAGACCATTAGGTACTATACAGTTTGTTGTCAAAGCCTATTTTATTAAAAAGTAATGGCAGCAAACATTTACTGATTATGGGAGTGCAAATAGTAGCTACTAATCTAATGGTGGTTTGAATCTCTCAAGAGGCGCTATAAACTAAGGCCTGACAGTCCACTTCAGAATGGTCATAATCACTGAAAACGCGATCAGAATCAGCTATCATATCAGTTCTACATATTCTCATAGGCATGATGTGGGACAGATACCTTGATATGACCTTTTGTTTCTAGTTTCCTAAAAATAACTGTTAAGAATTTGCTAGTAATCAATATGCTTCTATTTGTAAGGTACTTGGGGGTCCCAAAGACATGGGAATAGCAAAAGACTAAGGCCTTCATGATTAATAGTCAGTTTGGTGATTTAAAATGTACACAGACGTGCCTCAGGAGACAGTCCAGCTTCTGAAAGTCACAGGCTTCAAAACCCTATGAAACAGTTCTACTCCATACACAAGAGGCCATTATGAATAGAAAAAGAAAAACATGTTTAGCATTATCTTAAATTGAAGAACTCAAGAAAAAATATAAGCCTCAAATTACAATACTGAAACATCATATGAAATATTGAATGACACAGGAAGCATCAAAAGAAGATGGCAATACAGTTACTGTACCATAAAGAACAAGTTGACATTTAACCATTTCAGAATGTAGCATATGAGGAAGAACTAATGATACTGAAGGAAGAAGCAGCACTGAAAGCATTAGTCAAAAGCACTAAAAGCAAAGCTCCAAGAAGGAATACTAATGGAAATGTTTCAACAACTGATAAAGCACTGAAAGCACGTACTCATCTGTGCAAGAATATCTACAAGACGGCTACTTGGCCAACTGACTAGAACAGATGGGTTATTTGTATTCATTTCAAAAAAAAAAAAAGGAAACCTGACAGACTATTCAAATTAGAATACTCAAATTATAGGACAATGTCATTGATATCACCTGCAAGTAAAATTTTGCTGAAGATCTTCCAACAACAGCTGTAGCAGTACACTGACAGGTGTGCAGACCAGATTCAGAAGAGGGCATAGAAAAAGATAAACTATTTCTGGTGTCAAGTGGATCTTGGCTCAAAACCAAGAACACCAGAAGAATTTTACTCATGCTTTATTAACTGTGCTAAAGCATCATATTGTGTGGCTGAGAAGAATGGGAATTCTAAAACACCACATGTCGAACCTGTGGAGGGATCAAGAAAGAGACAGCTATGGGACCATAACAAGGGCACGGTGCATGGTTCAAACACAAGACAGGTGTGTATCATAGACATCAGAGATGTTCAATCTGCAGACTGAACAAGTAAGCAGGGATGCTGGGTAAGAAGAAGGTGACACTCAGGTATAGAAGAAGACATTTATTAACAAGTTGTAGTATATTGACGACACAACCTTGCTTGCTAGCAGTGAGGACAACTTAAAGCATTTGCTGATGAAGATCGTGGTTGTAGTCTTCAATATGGATTACAACTCAATGTAAGAAAACCAAAATTCTCACACCTGGGAAAATTAGATAACACCATGATAAATGGAGAAAGATGAAGTCAAGAATTTCACCTTGTTTGGATCCACAATCAATTCTCATAGAAAGCAGCAGCCAAGAGATCAAATGATGTCTCCAATGGGTAAACCATTCTATTTTTCTTTCAAACTGTATTAATAGAAAATAGTTGTTTTCCTTCTCTTTTTTACCTTACCCAGATTTGAATTTTCACAAGCTAACTACATCAATAATCTTTCTAGTAGTTCATCACACAGAAACACTCAGCTGTGGTTTTAAGTGGGGGCTAAAATCAGCCTTGTGGTTTATGGGCAAAGACATAGGGCCTATAATGATGCTGCTTTTTATAACTGACACCAAAGTGCTAACTGCATGTCAAGTTCAGTCCATGATGATCTACAACATAAGAGAAGGTATCTAGCTCATTCACACAAATGCGTTACAAATGCTAAAATTAGCTGGCAAAAAGTGAGAAAACTAATAAATAGCATTCTTTTCTTGTGTAGGATAACACACACACAAGGAACAAGAGTGTGCAAAACCAGAACAAGAAATGCTACTGTAAAAAAGAAAAGAAAGAAATGCTACTGTAATAGAAATGTAAGAGTGCGTGCATTATCAAATTGCAAAGAAACTAAGGCGTAAGCAGGGCCAAGCAAACGTTTCTCGACTTACGACTTGATTTAAAGGTCAATTCACAATGCTTATAACCCAAGAGGGTAAATGAGAATCACCCAGGCATAATGGAATGAAAACAGTCAGAAGAGAGACTATGATACTTTCCAACAATAGAACAATAAATAGCTTTAAGGAGCCCTGGTAGGTTAGAATGTTACAGAGTTGGAGTTGGGGCGCTAACTGCAATGCCAGCAGTTTGACCCCGCCAGTCTATAAAGGAGAAAGATGAAGTTTTTGAGCCTATACAGATTTACAGCCTCAGACGCCTTAGGGAGCAGTTCTACTCTGTCCTATTAGATTGCAAAATTCCCTTGGTGGCAGGTGGTTTTTAAGTGGTAATATTTAACTGTATGTTTTATAGGGTACTGCTTAATCCAGAGAGAACAAAAATCATAGCCCCAACCCCTCCTTCCCAAATAATGGTACCCTGGTACAGAGTTTGCTACACAATAAATTATTGAAAAATAAAAAGCAACTGACTTCCCATATATCATTTAGCCCATCTTTTTCATCAATGGAAATTTATAACTACAAATATTTGATTATCTGAGCTTTGTGAGACCAAAGAAAGCTTTGTTAAAAAAATTTTTTGGCTGAGCCTTGGTGGCTTAGTGGAAGTTTGAGGGATTGCAGCCCACAGGGTTGACAGTTCAAATCCAGCAGCAAGGCTGGGCTTGCTACTCCTACCAGGGCAGTGATGCCACCAAAAATATATATATATATTTTTAAAGATAGGCATAGAAATCAACAATGAGATTTCCCGTATCTCATTATGTCTAAATTGTTATCAATTATTCATGGTTCAAAGGTGAGGGGGGATGAGCCTCAAAAGTCAGAAACTATAGTAGCTCCAATTCTACCACAATTTATTATGATCATTCATTTACTCTCACAGCCACAAGGATTCCAACTCGTCATAACCCTACAGGGCAGAACAGAACCGTCACTATGAGCTTCCAAGACTGTAACTCTTTAGAGAAGAAACCCCATCTTTCTCCCAAGGAACAACTGGTGGTTTCAAACTGTTGTCCTTGTGGTTAGCAGGCCATAACCACTATACCACCAGGGCTCATTTCCTATGAAACTGTGGAGAAATTACTAATCCTTTGTGAGCCTATTCTTCATCATAGTAAAGTTAAAGAATTAAATTAGATTATAGATTGTTTGTAAAGAGGTCCTTTCTGGTGCTAATCCTATTAAAGCATTTTGTTTGTTTTCTGTTTGTTTGTTTTGCTTTGTTTGTGGGTATCACTGCCTCTGGTGATTGTGGGCTCGCTACCCAGTGCTGCTCCTGAGAGCCGCCACTGGATTTGAACCACCAAGCCCGTGGGCTACAGTCCCACACTCAACCACTTATGCCCCCGGGGCTCAGCCCTAAAGCATTTTATAAACAATTTCATCTCTAATAAAATGACAATGTAAAAATACCAACTGTGATTATTTATTTTTACCAACTGGAATATTTTAAAATCACAAATAATGCTTTGAGATATTCTCTCTTGGTTTCTTCCCATTTTCTTACACCTCGAAATTTATCTTACAGAAAAATAATTCTTAGATATACTCATCAAAGAACTGTTTAAACCCTGTACATATAATTTATAAAATCTATAAATACTATACCTTGACTTTGACAAGTCTTTTTGCTGTCTTGATTTTGGCTTCACAGAAGGCTCCTCTGTATTTAGCACTCACGTCAGTTCCCACTGTCAAATAAGGGGGCTCATCAAGGGCCTAAAATGCAAACAAAAAGAATTATATTTAAACTCTTCAATTACTTCTCATAATCCAACGTCAAAGTAGCAGATCTAACCTTCTTAGTTATAATAAAGAAAACGTTGCAATGTATGTTAACAAGACTAACCTATAAAACCCTATATGTTTTTAAATACTAAAACGTCGATCATAAAAAACCTTAAAAACTGGGTTGAGTCCTGGTGGCGTAGCGGTTGAGTGCGGAACTGCAGCCCACAGGGTTGACGGTTCAAATCCAGTAGCTGCTCTCCAAGAGCAAGGCTGGGCTTCCTACTCCCAGCAGGGCAGTGATGCCCACCACAAAAAAAAAAGAAAGAAAATAAGAGAGATAATAAAGGAGTCAGACACATGTTTAAAAAAAAAACCTTAAAAACTCATGGCTATTATAACTCATAGCAAACATAGAGGAAAAAAGAAACCTATTATCTCTGTGGGTTTCTGAGAACATCTTTTTTTCTTTCTCATCACTACCCTGGTGACAGTAGGAAGCCCAGCCTTGCTCCTGGAGAACTGCTGCTGGATTTGAACCGTCAACCCTGAGGGCCACAGTCCCGCACACAATCACTACGCCATCAGGGCTCAGCTATCTGAGAACATCTTTATGGAAGTAGAAAGCATCATCTATGCCTTACAGAGTCAGAGCTAATGGTTTCTTAACAGCTGATCTTGTTAACAGCCCAATAAACAACGCATTATGCCAAAATAGTAAATAAACTCACTGCCATTCAGTCTATTTGATTTCATGGTGACCCCTTATAGGGCGGAGTAGAACCCAAGAGTTCTAAGACTAACTCTTTTCAAGAGTAATACGCTGCAAATTTCTAGTATTCTCTGCTGTTGGCCAAGGTCAATCTGACATCAGCAATAATATCACTTATTCCATATCCTCTTCTGATTCCGACTTGAACCTCTGGCAGCTCCATCATTCTACTGCTGTAGCCATCATGGGATGATCTAAAACAATATTGTACTTGCAGGTGAAAATCAATGATATTGTTCTATAATTTGCACATCATGCTGAATCACCTTTCTTTGGAATGAGTACAGAGAGAGATCTCTTTCATTCAAGCAAATAGAAGTTTTACAACTTTCCTGACAGATGAGAAAGTGCTTTTGGTCCTTCATCAGTTGTTGAAACTTTTTTAATCATTTTATTGGGGGTTCATACAACGATTATTATGATCCACCCACCCATTCATTTTATCAAGCAAATATGTTGCCATCATTGTTTTCAAAGCCTTTTCTTTCTACTTGTGCCCCTTGACAACAGCTCATTTTTCCTCTCCCTCCCTCCATCATAAACCACCGATAATTTTTTTCATGTCTTGCACTGTCTGATGCCTCCCTTTACCCCCTTGTCTGTTGTCCATTCCCCTGGGAAGGGGTTATAGATAGGTCATTGTGACTGATCCCCATTTTCAAACCCCCACCTTCTTCTTCCCCGCCTGGTATGGCTACTCTTGATATTGGTCCCAAGGAGTTTATCTGCCCTATATTCCTTATGTTTCCAGCTCTTATCTGAGTGGTATTTCATCATTTTCTGGAGTTTTGTTTTTCACTAATGCTTTCAGTTTTTAGATTCTTCCTTCAGTATCATTCCTTATATGCTGCCTCTTGAAATGGTTGCATGTTGACGAGTTCTTTTTGGTTCAGTGACTACATTCTTTTCATCTCCTTTGGATATTTCCAGCATCATTCAGTGTTTCATTCATAGGATCTTGCTCCTGGAGAGCTGCTGCTGGATTTTTTAACTTCAACCCAGTGGGCCGCAGTCCTGCACTCAACCACTAGGCCACCAGGGCTCACCATAGTATAATTTTTTTAAAAATCATTTTGTTGAAGACTCATACAGCTCTTATCACAATGCACACATACATTGTGTCAAGTACATTTGGACATATGTTGCCATTTTCAAAGTATTTTCTTTCTACTTGAGTCTTGTTATCAGTTAATTTTTTCCCATCCCTCCCCCACCTACCCTGCCTCATGAACTCTTGATAAATTTTAAATTATTATGGTGTATAAGTTATAATAATAATTGTATTTGCCGGATCTCCTTGTATGTGAATAGACATTATCCTATCAAGACATTTCATTTTTATAACTTTCAATGTTCTTAAATTCATCCTTCACACATTTAAAGTTCTAAATAGTCTTTGATGTTTGCAGCTGTGTCTTGTTTTGATCCATCCCCCATCAACAAAGGAAGGCCCCGAATGCTTTGCTCTAGCATTATGTAGACTCCACTCTGAGACAGCAGCTCTCCCTTATTCACATTTGAGTACCTTCCGACCTGAAGGTCTCCTCTTTTGGCACTATCTCACAATCTTATTTTTCATTCAGTAACTGATGTCTCCATGCTATCCATAGGCTGCCTGTGGCTAATACCTCTGAAAGTGAACAGCTCATTCCTCCCTCATAATCCGCTGTTCTAAGGCTGGAAGCTCTGCTGAAAAATGCTCACTTTGGTTGACCTGGGGGGGTATCTGAAATACCGAAGAAATGGTTTCGAGCATAGCCGCAATACACAAACCACCACAATAGGATAAACTTGACAGGCAAATTGTATTTAATATATAATCATTTAAAATTTCAAAAAATAGCAATACAAAAAATGAATAAAAGATAGCAATACACTTTGTGATTTAACTGGTACTAGGTATTATTGTTGGAGAATTCCAAGTGTTGGGGTAGTATTTATGACCATAGGGTTATTTCTCTCCACAACTTGCAACCTCTCTCAACTCAAACACAAATCACTTTTTTATTTACAAGCTTGTTAAACATTTTGAGAAATAAACAACGTAATGTTCAGGTTGATGAGGATCCAGAAATGATTAAATGAAATAGAAACAAAAAAAATCAATCCAGGGCTGAGCCCCGGTGGCATAATGGTTGTGCGCGGGACTACAGCCCACTGGGACGGAGGTTCAATTCCAGCAGTGAGGCTGGGCCTCCTACTCCCACCACCGGAGTGCAGTGATGCCCCCCCCCCCCAAAAAAAAAATCAATCCGGGTACATTGTGCCTACTAAGGAACTATTATTTCCTTTTTTTTCTGTCTTTCTTTTTTTGGGGGGGAGGGGATTATCACTGCCCTGGTGGGATTAGGAAACCCAGTCTTGCTCCTGTAGAGCTGCTGCTGGATTTGAACTGTCAACCCTGAGGGCCAAAGTTCCGCACACAACCACTATGCCACCAGGGCTCAGCTCTCTATTATTTACTTAGTAGGTGCACTTTAAATGAGATGGTGATGCACTTTAAAATGATTTACTATGCAGACTTGAACAAAGAAAATGGGATACTAATATGTGGACTAATAGTATACAGAAAGCCACTTATATATACTTTCAAAATAAACAGGCACTTCCAGAGTTCACAGAAGAATTGAGGTTTTTTAATATCATTAAAAATGTCTGGCTGAAGTCATGTTCCAATAAAGGTGATTCTCCTGCAAAAAAAAAAAAAAAAGTCTGGCTGAGCCCTGGTGGCCTAGTGGTTGTGTGCAGGACTTTGGCCCACAGGGTTGATAGTTCAAATCCAGCAGCAGCTCTCTGGGATCAAGGGTGGGCTTCCTACTCCCACCAGGGGAGTGATGTCACAAAAAAAAAAAAAGAAAGAAAAAAATGTCAAAAAAATTTTTTACATTATTGAAGGAAAAATAGGTGGCTTTTTGATATCTGCAAGATTCCCTTTCACTGCCATCATGCCATCAAGTCAATTCTGACTCTTATTTACCCTAAAGGACAGAGTGAAGTTTCTCTTTAGTGCTTTTGACACGGTGAATTTTACACGCAGTCTTCTTTCTCTCACAAAACTGATAGGTTTGAGAATCACTTATCTTGCAGTTAGCAATCTAATGCTTATACCTCTGGACTATCAGTCCTCGAAAAATAAGTCCACAAGATTCAAATCAGAGCTATAAGGTGGATGGTAACCCATTTAAACTTTCACAAAAGGAAAAGAAACATGCACTGAATCACCCTTGTTTGATGAAGGGATGAGCAGAATTTTAACAATGAAGAAGAGCTTTAAGTTTTCCCAAATGCTTTTCTCTTTTCCTCCTCTTTGAAAACACTTTATTAAATATTTTTAACTTAAAATAAATTTTAAAAATAGCAAATTACTTTCTGCTGTGTGCAGAAATACAAATAAAATGTGCATCAATTTTGAAAGTATGTCACTAAAGAAATTTTAAGGATCTAAACACACTAAGATCATGTAGCTAGCTCAATATTCTTGGAAATAGTGAGATTAGCTTGTCTATGGCTAAGGATCTGTTTCCACTATTGTTTACTGAGATTCTTCTACTTCTGAGTGTTCTTCACCATTTCCCAGTATTTGCTTAACTTCATGCAGAATGGTAATAAAAAGAACCTGGAACTGTTTCCCACCTTACTTCCAACTTACCTTCAATAGTTTCTTTAATGTGAAAGATGCTCTAAATATTTTCTCCGCATCTCTAGTTCTTTTAAAAGTTTCATGCAAATTTGAATGACATTGGGTAACATTTGCTAAAGCATCATGTTCTTGATTTTTTTCATACTTGTATGACTTGAGGAATTTGCTTTTGGAACACAGCAATTGTTTCCATGTATTCCAACAATGTTACATTCTATTTCTTTGTAAATTCCTAAACAGTTTTCCATTTATCAGAGATTCGTTATCATACACCAAGCAAGGTTTTGCCCACTGAAATATTCTCATTGCAAGAGTGTGCTCGGGATACAATGATACTGGCATATCCTCCTTCTGGGATCCATATTTGCATCATTTCATGAAGCTTTTCACTAGCAGATTAATTCTTCAATTATCTCCAGTGCCAAGTCCATCAGTAAGGGATGCTTCCATATGACTTCATTGCTAATCGCAGCTCCAATGGCTTGAGTTTTGGCAGCAGTGGTCAAACTCCAAGTGCTTTTTTGGCTAATGCTCTTCAGACTCAAAAAAAAAAAGTGGGGGAAAGGGACATGTATTTTTTCGTTTGTTCCCCAGAAAGTCAACAAACAGTTTTCTTAAGCATCAAAAAAACTTTTTGCCGCTGAGCCCCCGTGGCGTAGTGGTTGTGCGCGGGACTGCAGCCTACTGGGTTGGAGGTTCAATTCCAGCTCCCAGGAGCAAAGGTTGCGACCTCCTACTTCCACCACCAGAGGGCAGTGATGCCTAAAAAAAAAGCTGTTGCCATAGTCTCTGCTTCTCCTTTGACTGAACACTGCACCTTTTGAGAACCACAGTTTTCTTTGTGCGTTGTCTTTAAGATTGTACTGATAAACTCATTTCATCTCCTGTTATAAAATTTAGTTCATAATCTTGCTCTCACTTTATTAAAATTTCCAGAGAAAGCTCTGCTCTTGTCTGCAGCTGATCTCGCCTCAACTGTCTTAGCGCCTATGTTAGTCCGGGTAGACTAGAGGAACAAATTCATAGACACGCATATGGATCTAAGGAAAAGGTTTATATACAAGAGGAATGGGACATTGAGAAAGCAGCCCAGCCCAGTCCAGTTCAAAGTCATAAGTCCAATATTAGCCCATATGCCCGATACCAGTCTATAACATCTCCTTCCGACTCATGAAGTCACAGGCCAGTGGGTGCAAGGTCCCAGCGCCGATAGGGGTCTCCCCATGGCTCCTTGCTTCCAGGGCTCAGGGTCTCAAGGCCTCTCCAGCTTCAGAGGTCTGGTTTCATCAAGGCAAGGCCGTGTGGCTTCTCCTCCGGCTCCTGCAGCAGCTCGGACACTGCCATCTTGTCTTATCCGTAATTCCTAGTCTCTCAGGCTCACTCCCAACAACTAGGGAGATACCTTCTCATCTCCACGAGGGAAATATTGCAAGACTTCCCAGATTTATCAGGAGAAAGCTATGTCCACACAGAGGCCTCACTGGCTATTCAATGGCTATCTCCAGATTAACAGGCTAGACTCCACCCCTACATCTCAATCATGAAATTAACATAAGCACATTGACTGCCACAGTGCCCATCAGGTGGAGAGTTTGGTCAACTTTAATTTTTCAGTACAAATTGTATAGACTGAACCATTTAAGAGTTTTAAGTAAGGTATTGGCTAGCTTTTCTGTTGCTTAATCCTCAATCCTTTTCAATTAAGGCACAAATAAAATAAATTGTTACCTAGAAAATTCATGGTCTGCTACTGCATGCTTAAATCTTCAAAATTGTCTAATCCCTTCTTAAAAGTAAGCTAGTCACTTGTAAACTTGTTTCTTTGGGGCATTTTCCCCTATACTTTGGTAAAGCATCGAAGTTTTCACCATTTTTCCACCCAAACTTCAACAGGAATTTAATGTTTTCTCTTACTTCAACATGGCAGAATTCATGTTGCTTTGATAAAAACTCTCTTTCAAATCTATAGATCCTATTCAGATATGTTGCAAAGAAGAATAAAACAATGTCCAGTTCAGTGCGATCCTCATCATGTTACTATATATAACCCACGGTTACAACCACTATGTATCCAACTCCTTGAGGATAATCCCTTCTTTTTTTAATTGGAAATTAATATATGTATCATATCATCCCATTGTTCAATAACTATATCATGCAGAATTGTACAACTGCTTCCACAGTCAGTTTCCCAACATTCTTTTTCTTCCTGGACTACTTGACATCATCTCTTTTTACTCTTTCGGACCCCTATGCCTCCTCACTGTACCCACCCATTAAAAAAAAAATCTTTATTATGTTTGCTATCCCTTATTGGTTCATCAATCCTGGGTTTCATATACCAGAACACAGAAAACCATATAATACAACTTCAAGAATGTGACCCCAATGATTTAACACCTCTGAGATACATTCTAATATGAGCCAACAAAAGTAAAACAAAACAAAAATACACAAACTGCTGAAAATCAAATCAGGTCCAGCATGCATCATAAGGATCAACTGAGAGGATTTTCAATCTTCTAGCCAGATTTATGTCTCTGATCTTCTCTACTTACCTCTTCGATGCACTGAGAGTAACAATACCAGGAGGGTAGGGGGAAGGTGGGGAAGAAAAGGGGGTCCGATCACAATGATCTACAAAAAGAACCCTCCCTGAGGGACAAACAATAGAAAAGTGGGTGAAGGGAGACATCGGTCAGGATAAGACAAGAAAAATATTAATAATTTGTGAATTATCAAGGGTTCATGAGAAAGGGAGGATGAGAGAAGTAGGGAGAAAATGAGCTGATATCAAGGACTCAAGTAGAAAGAAAATGCTTTAAAAATGATGATGGCAACAAATGTACAAATGTGGTTGACACAATGGATGGATGGATGGATTGTGATAAGAGCTGTATGAGTCCCAATAAAATCATTTTTAAAAAAAATGGCTTGTCTTCGAAAAACTGAAGCAGAAAGGAACTCTGCCCAACGTATTCTATAATGCCAGAACTAGATTAACAATAAAGACAACATAAGGAAATTATAGTCTTATGAATATACTCATAAATTCTCAACAAAATACTAGCAACCCAATTTCTACAGCACATAAAAAGGATTATACACCATGATTAAGTAGAATTTATCCCAGGAATAAGGACCCCTGGTGACTGTGTTGGACTGCTAATAGAAAGCTAAGTGGTTCAACTCAAATAATCACTCGATTAGAGAAAGATAAGACCCTTTGCTTCCATAAAGCTGTCCAGCACGAAACTTTATGATGTGGTTCTACTCTGTTCTATAAGGGTCACCATAAGTCTGAATCTATTTGATGGCAGTGAGTGGGGTAATTTCCAGGAATGAAAGGAAGTTCAACTAAGAAAATTAATGCTACGTACTACATTACTAAAGCAAAGGAAAAAAAAAACAAGCCATCTTCTCAATTAATGCCTAAGAGGTTTTCCACAATATCAAATACCCTCTTATGATAAAAAGAGTAAGCAAGCTAGAAATAGAAGGTAATGTCCTCAATAGGATAAAGAATACTTAAAACCCTACACTTAACATCATTGATGGTTGAAGACTAAAGAAAGTTTTCCCACTAAGTTGAGAATTAAATCAAGGATTTCTGTTATTCAACACTGGAATTCAATATAGCAATTAGCCTAGAAAAAAAGTAAAACATCCAAATTGCTTAACATATGACATTACTATATGCATGATCCCAATTCTACCTTTCAAATCTTGCTAGACCAAAGGATGCACACTGGTACAGATAAGAACTGGGAACACAGAGAATCCAGGACCAATAAACCCGGCAGGAGCAATAATAAGAGTGGTGATAACAAGGGGGGAGAAAAGGAGAACTAACCACAATAATCCCCTCCCTGGGGACAGACAACAAAAAGTGGGTAAAGGGAGACACTGATTAGTACAGGACATGAAAAATAATAGTTTATATATTATCAAGGACTTGTGAGGGAGAGGAGGTGGTGGAGGGAAAGGAAAAAATGAGCTGATACCAGGAACTCAGGGAGATATAAAATGTTTTGAGAATGATGATGGCAAAAAATGTACAAATGTGCTTGACATAATGGACGGATGCATGGATTGTTTTATTTTAGGGGGGCATCACTGCCCTCTGGTGGTCATGGGAGCTACCCAGCCTTGCTCCTGGAGAGTTGCTACTGGATTTGAACCGCCAAGCCCATGGGCCGTAGTCCCGCACTCAACCACTACGCCACCGGGGCTCAGGCCTGGATGCATTGATTCTTAAGAGATTGTACAAGCCCCCAATAAAATAATTTTATTAAAAAAAGAAAATTTTAAAGATTTCAAAAGAAAAAAAAAGGGAGGGAGGGGCCTAAAAAAAAAAAGATTTCAAAAGAAAGTGAAGTTAGTAGCACATAGCTTCTTAAAAACTTGCAAGAGGCCATCTAAGATCTAACTATTAGCCTCTAGCATCAGAAGCAAAAAAGGCTCAGAGAATAAAAGTCTAAGTCTAGCCTCCACAATCACAATCCTCTCAATATTAACCAAAAGAACCCAAAGTAGGGAGGTATCATATTTGTACATCAATGCTCATTAAAGCACTATTCACAGTGGCTTAATGGTAGAAACAAATGATGAGTCTATCAATCGATGAATAAACAAAAATGGGTCATATACACACAATGAAAAGTGTATTCATACAGATAAAGTTTTGATCATACTATGATAAGGATAAAAAGCAAATCAGTTACAAAGAACAAACTTCATATTGTCTCATTTATACAAAAATTCTAGAATAAGCAAACAATCAGAGCCCCAACTTTGGGTTAATATCCAGAGTTTAATTGACTATACACTACTCAAGTATTCCTTCCTATTGTATAGTTGCTAATAAACTATATCAGTATTTCTTAATATTCTAGAGGCTAACTTCTGAATTAGAAAAAAATCATTAAAGTCCTACATAAAAGAATTCAAGAGTAAATGCCAGCATAATTATGTATATGGCAGACTCAGCCTTTAAAATGTCTCCAGTTTAATTCAGATATCTTATCACATTGAATCTGAATAACAAGAGAAATCCCATCTTTGTGTTGACATTTTATTAAGGATATTATGATCCTTAATGTAGAAAACAACCAAGACTATC
>PVJH01024860.1:9248-32553 GCA_004026705.1 Nesogale talazaci | reverse complement strand
AGTTATCTAGGCAGCTAATCTTGGATATGCAGGCCTCATCAGGCACTACACAAGATTTGCAAGAACAGGTAGATTCTTTAGCAGAAGTAGTATCACAAAATAGAAGAGGTTTAGACTTACTTGCTGCAGAGCAGGGAGGTATTTGTTTGGCTTTACAGGAAAGATGCTGTCTTTATGCCAACAAATCTGGAATCGTAAGGGACAAAATCAAGTAGTTGCAAGAAGACTCGGAGAAGAGAAGAAAGGAGTTGACCACCGATCCACTGTGGACCGGGCTCAATGGACTGTTGCCTTACCTCTTGCCACTTTGGGGCCCCCTCGTTAGTTTATTGCTTTTGCTTTCATTACAGCCAGTATTATTCAACAACCTCATGGCATTTATTAAGTAACAGACTGAGACCATTCAAGCAAGGCCCCTGCAAGTTCATTACTGTCCTTTGGAGATGAGCGATCTCGAACAGAGTGGCACACACGACTAGTATGCGATAAGACCCTCTGCCTCCATGAGGTGAACTTGACAGCCAATGATGGGTAAGATCAGGAGCACTCTTTACCAACCTAAGACAGGCCATGGTGACATTAGAAGTCCATTGACCGATTACGGGTAAGGACTGAGTGTCTGTCCTGACAACCTAAGACAGGCGGAGTTCCCGGGAGGATATTACTTGAAAAAATAAAAAAGGGGGACCTGTCAGGAGCCGTCTGGCCCAGACATGCTTGACCTGGCTACAGGCGGAATATGCCTGAACTCTGTTGCAGTTTGTTGCCTGAGGTTTGTAGTTTGTCGCCTTTGTAACTGTAAACAGCCCTGGCCTCTGAAGTCTGACTTGCAGCTGTGCTGCCATTCACTTGTTAATTTTGAAGATCATGATATGCTAATTGCCTAAGCTTGCTTGCCCTATAAAACTGGCTTACTTCTCACAAATCAAAAAAAAAAAAAAAAAAGAACCCCACCCCATCCCAGAAAAGATGTAACTACTGACACAACGTATGTATGTATGTATGTATGTATGTATACATTATGATGAGTGCTCTATGAGTCCCCAATAAAATGAATTTAAAAAAAAAAAAGAGTTCATATGTTGCAGATTCACCGAATGTCATGAGTGCACTGCTTGGTTTTCTGATTGCTGTCTCCATGAGCATTGATTGTGGATCCAAGCAAGAAGGAATCCTGGAAAACTTCACTCTTTTCTTCGTGTATCATGATCTTAACCATCGGTCCAGTTGGGAGGGTTTATTGGTCTTTTTTACATGGAGTTGTGATCCATACTGAAAGGATCGTAGAGTCAAATATTGGGGAAGCTGTTTGAAACTCATTCTTTTCTTCCCCTAGGAGGGGGGAACCATCTACTGACATAGATGGATATTTTAATGCCTCTCAAGCAGTACTAGGTTTGATATTATTTCTCAGAGTGACTTTCAAATATTTTGCAAAAATGTGAGTCCATCTTACTTCTAATGTGCTGCTATTGTTGGCTGTCAAATCCCTTGCAAATTGCAGCATTTCACAACTGTATTAGATCTAAATTGAGGGTATGTAGAGGAAACAATAGCTGAATATTTTCATATTTCTTTTTGATAATATTTTCTATAATTGGGTAATAGTCAAATATTATAGTTGAATATTGTAGTTGAATATTTTTACGTATCACTGAGTGTATAAAATGTACATTCTACTCAATATTTAAAATCAATGAAGCATAATAGAGAAAGTATAATATCTGGGATAAAGAGTAACATATATGGTACATATATTCATGAGTGTAATTATAGTTATACTTATATTATTTATTATACTTATACAATATATACATATTGTTATATTATGTTATATTATATTATTATTATTACTTAAGGAAACTGGTCACACTTCTTATCAAAATTATATATTAATAAATACAGTTATGTATATTCTTTAGGAAGCTCTCATAGGGCTGTTGGTTAGGTATTTTGTGGCAAAAGTTGGCAGTTCAAACCCACCAGTCACTCCATAGGAGAGAGATGAGGACATATGCTTTCATAAAAGTTTACAGCCTTTGAAATTCTATAAAAATTCCTATGAATTCAAGTCAATATGATGCCAATGGGAAGTTATATGTATTTTTGGTTTTAATAGATTCTTTTCTACGTAAAACAGTAATCAAAAGAATTGCAAACAATATTTCTGATAATTTTAAATGAATTTGTTGCAGTCTCCTTTGCAATAGTGTGTGTGTGTGTGTGTGTGTGTGTGTGTGTGCGCATGTAAACTAATTCTACCTTTGGAATAATTGCAAATGATTAGGCTTGGTAAAGATCTCCACTAGCCATATTTGTGCATACATTTTTCAAGATTTTTCTTGACAACATTATATTTTGTGCTTTTATAATTAAATCTGTGAACCATCTGGAATTTATTTTCATGGTATTTGAGAGAGGGGTCAAAATTATACTCTCCCAGATGGATATCTGCTTGCACCAGCACATTTTATTAAACGGACCTTGCTTTTCACACTTGCCATACCACATTTGTCATACACAAAATTCTCAGATAGAGTGAGTCCAGTTTCTGGATATTGTAGTCATCCATTATTCCATTGATCTACTGGCATGCCAGTAGAAGGCTTACTTTGTCATATTAATTTTAATTAATTAATTAACTGTATTAGTGTATATGGGTCATTCAAAGTGTCCTAGCCACAGTCTAACTCATTTTCTCCAGTGTGTTAGATGGGGTTCTCTAGAGAAAAAAAAAAACACAGGACACTAATAATTATATACATCTATATCTATAAATTTACATATTTATATAGATAGAAAGATATCTAACATAAGAAATAAAGAGTTAACTAATCTATAAAGCAGTACAAATAAATGGCTCAGTGCAACTCACTTGTGTGAGACAGCTAATACACTGGCAGTCCCGCAAGGCTTGAGGGCTGCTGAGTAGTCCTCTGTAGAGCAATTCGGGCTATTCATTCACAAGCAGCAAACAGCAAAGCAGCTCACGAACACTCCACTTGATGACCGGGTCTGACAGTCCCCAGTTCAAGAGATGTATATTCCAGTAGTGTGGTGAAGCAAGGCTTGAAGGAGCCTCAACTTACAGTGACACAGTCCACGGATTAGGTGTCCCACAGGTAGTGCAGTTTGCAAATCAAGGCACACACAGAATAAGCAAGACAGCTGGCTGCCCACTGGTCCAAAGATCCAATAGCAAGAGAGAAAGGCAAGGTTCGAGTCACTTGTATTCATGCCCTTCAATTAATCTCACATGTGTTCATTGGCCATGTTGTCACAACAAACCTACCTATCTTCATTGTCCATATTGGTACAAAAAAACCTATCTATCTTCATAGGACATGTTGGCACAACAAACCTACTTGTCTCAATCAGGATAGACCGTCCTCATACATTGTCACGCAACAGACTATCCAGTTTGCTGTTGTGGTCATCAGGAAACAAAGTTATTCTGGATGTCTCTGGCTTATGCACCCCTACAGCAGACTTTTGGAATTATGCTTCCAGGTCCCTCAGAGTATCTCCTCAATCAGGTTGGCTTTGAGGTTACACTCACCACCACTCTGCCTCAGCCACAGTCATCTCTGTCTTGGATTTCTCTGCATTCACCTTTGTCTTTCTGCTGTCATTCCCCACACATTGGCAAGATGAAGTCAATGGGATACAATTCTTGGTTTCTACTCACTTGGGAAAAAAAAGTGGAAGAAGGACACCAAAGACTCAAAGAAGACTACCGTACACTGGACAAATATTCCAAACAAACCTCGTCAACTCCCAGAGGAGAAGAACTAGATGGAGTCCGGTAAAAACATGATAGATCTGATGGGTAAGAAACCTGGGTGTTATTTTAAGACTCTAACCCTCCTCTTTTATCTGTCTCTCTTGGTAAAAATGTTAATTATATTCATTTTTACTTTTTCTATTTTGTTTGTGGAGTATAGCACCTACAAAGAAAAATATCCTGTGTGCAGTACACATCCCATCTCATCAAAACAGAGACCAAACCCCAAACTCACGGTCATCAAGTCAGTAGCTACTCAAAGTGACCCCATAGAACAGAGCCCTGCCTTAGGAATTTCTCAGCTGTCATTGCTGATGGGGGCAGAAAGCCTCCTCTCCCCCACAGAACAGCTTACTGACAGTAACAGGATCTCATTGCCTCCCCTCCCCCTGCATGCGCCTCTTCTCCTCTTCCTCCTCTCCCTCTTTTCTTTTACCATCCATCCTCCCTGCCTACCTCCCAGTCGCTTACGCCATACCCGCCACATCTTGCAGCTCCATCAGAGTTGGAAAAGGCATTTTCCTTTGGCATGAAAACCATTTTTATTTCTCCATTTTCCTTCATAACAATGCTCATAAAATACTTCTCCACTATACAATATCTGTAACCTTTATTCTTATGAGATTAACTAACTTTTATGGGCAACATATTCTCTTGTTTTTTCCATGTCATGACGTGTTTGATAGACTAGCCATTGTTTTTCAGGGATTCATCATATTCCTTTGTTTGTATATGCTAGTCTGTTTATCCATTCCTCTATGAACAGGGGTTTTGATGGTATCTATTTTTCTGCTATTTTAGAAATAATTTTCTGCTATTTTGCTGCAATAATTACAGGTGTGTATATTCTTATTTATATTTTGTTCTTTATTTATTACAGTATTGATGAAGTAGAGAGAGTGCAAGAGCATAAAATATCTGTATTTATCTTTGGTTTTAAGGAATTCCTTGATCCGCTAGCAATGGATGAGCTTCGCAATCTCTCCACATCCTCCCTTGCATTTATCATTTTCTGGTTTTACAGATTTTTAGTTAAGATTGTCACTGTGTGGTGGTATCTCTTTGTTTTAATTTGGATTTCTCTTATTGTCAGTGAACATATTGCTTGAACTTTAAAGTATGGAATAATAACGTTTATAATAACAAGTTATCTGATATTATGGCATTTTTAACTACTATTTTCCTTATCAATGGTATAACCTCTCAGATACTTCTTTTTTTTTTTTTAACACCACTCACCACCATTCTACTTCTATCTGTCTCCAGGGATTTCAGTTCTTCTAGTTTCTCTTAAAACCTTTCCCCTATGGTTTAAAGCAATTTTCCCTCATAGAATGTCATGAATCTTGATTAGGGCTTTTATAGTTTGCAGAATTTCTTTTGTAATATCTGTTGAACTTTTAAAATTGCGTGCTTTTAAACATACCACAAATCTCATGGTTTTATTGCCGTGGACACTGACCACCTCCATCACTGGCTTTCGTGTTCATCACCATTGAGTCCAAGAGTGGAGTCTGGAGCTGGCCACTGGACTAGAGTCCCATCCTTCTCCCATGGATCAGGGCTGATGGTTCACTGCTCAGTTAGTGCCATGGCTTTCCATGCACCCCTCGGACTCCTATTTGAGGCAAACTAATTGTTTACCTTTATGGAATGTGGTGTCCTATCAGATTTGGCACCTTGTACAGCTCAATCTTTAATCCTGAGATTTCTTCTGCAGAGTCTCTTACCTCTTCCTCTCAGGTTCTCTTCAGGCATAGAATCAGATTGCTTTCACATGCGCCATTTTATTTACCATCTTATTCTTCATTTTATCCACCCTCTTGACCTCCATCTTATTCATCATCTTATTGTCTGTTTTATTCAACATCACATCCTTCATTTTATCCAACAACTTACCTTCCAGCTTACCTGCCATCCTGTCCTGTCACACCGCACCCCTACCCCCCCCCCAATAGTATGTCCCACCCTATCCTCTGTCTTATGTTCTGGTCCTGAAACCCATAGCTACAGCAACTGTCTGGCTCAAGAAAGGTGGCTAGATCTCAGGTTATCTTATAAAGGCAGCTCTTACTAATAGCTCTGAATTGGTATGAGAAATCTCTTTCTAAAGTTTTCATAAAATAAGAGGTAAGACACCTAAGCATACGTTTATTCATAATAAGTGCACAATTGCAATAACATTATCTGGAAGAAGGTAATTACAGTAATTTCTGATCTGTGTGATTTAAACCTCACATATATAATTTCCTTTTAAGGAAATGTCAGTTTTATAAAGTCTAATCATAGTTCTTATAGCACTTGATGGGAAAAATTGACTAAATCATCACGAGGCATGATACTTTTTATAGGTGATAAATTGCTTTATGAAAGATGAAATAAACATTTTATTTACTCTCCTAAAGAGTTCAATTATCAGAATTCTAAAAACTATTTCAAAAGTCAGCTAGTTCCCACTAAGTTTGAAGATGTCGCTATCACCAAGCTACCAGATGGCACGATTACCAGAAGTAATCAAAATTTTATGAGCATGTAGTTGGAGCTTTAGGAGCTGTTCTATTGCAGTAATGGTCCTGGAGATTTTAGTGAACTGTTAATTATAGTTTTGAAAATAAATTAATTTTAGAGAATCATGGAATTTATCCCTGAGGGTTAGAGCTTAATCTCATAGTGGAGCATGACTTTAACTTATCATTCTCTATGATATCTCTAATGTCTCTATTAAAGAGAAAGGAGACATATAAAGGATTTAATGTATCCGTGTGAACTAAGAAATCATCTCTCTTTAAAGTGCTGCTTTGCTCCCTGGACAGTTGTTGTATCATGATGTATGATGGTCTTGCTGCTAAGTGTCCAGGCATTGAAAGACCAGTGGGCCAGAGAAATGAGTAACTGTCCCCAAGCTCTCCTCTCTCCCTCACAGTCACATCATTTTACCCAGTGAGATACATTTGCTTCAGGCAGTTCAGCAGGATACACAGCTCTCAGGCAAGGTTAAATATCTTTACTTGTTCCCCTAAACTGCCATCAAGTTGACTAGGACAACCCAATAGGTTAATTTAATACTTGCCTCATGCCTCATTTAGAAATAGTGTTCTTTTTTAAAAAAATTTCCATAATGATAGCACAACGCTCTCTGTCTTTAACAATTTGGTAAATTAGAGTAAAGGCAGCCCATCCACATCCTGACCTAATATGTGTTTCTGTCAGTATATCAACTAGAGGCTTCCTATTTCACAATCTCTATAACAACTCTTTCCTGAATAAGGGAATCACTGGAAACCATTGACAAGATCACATTCGAGTTTGATAGATATAAACACTCGATTAAGGAATACTTCATGCTGCATAATTCTTTCCTTGCTCTTAAAAACAAACTCACTGCTACCATGTCCATTCTAACTCACAGTGGGCCTGTTGGATAGGGTAGAAGTGCACCTGTGAGTCTCCAAGACTGTAACCCTTTAGGGTAGAAAGCCTTGTCTTTCTCCCACAAATAGGCTGGTGGTTTTGAACTGCTCACCTTGGGGTTAGCATCCCAGTCTCATCACGCCACCTCCAGGGTTCCTCTTAAGGGAGGAGGAAGAGGCTCTTTCTAGTCTTGGAAGCCACAGAGGCACTTCCTGTCCATCTCTCTGTTTGCTCTTCCTCGGAAGGGTCTCCCTGGCAGGAAGCTGGGTTGGGTATGTTTATGTGCAGCTCATCTCAGGTCCTCTTATTCTTCCTTTCCCACTGAATGACCAGATCACCAGAGGGAATTTTTCTTTCCATTTTTAATTTCTTCTCCTCTAAAAGAAAGCATTTCAAAGTGTCTCTTTAAACCTCAGACTGCCCCCCTAAGTCACAGGGACTTGGAGGTTTTATACCTTGTTCTACATGATCTGCTCAGATACTGCCTTCAAATAAAATATTTTGACAGAGTTTCTCGTGGTAGTTTGAGGTCCGGCTGAGATCTCGAGGCTTCCCTCTGCCTTCCCTGAAGATAACCTCTCTCGGGTTTGCTTAAAACCATCTCATCTGGAGGGAGTTAGCCTGTTCTTTTGCTAATTCATTGTAGTGCATACATTACCCGTCAGTGGTTTCTCAGGAGCCATGAACTGCACTCAGAAGATAGCCACACAAGACCAGACTCAACTATTTTAGGTCCCTATGCCTACTGGGATCCTTTCAACCAATGATTCAGTACCACCACCACTCATTGTTCCACCCCTTGCAAAATTACTCATTTTCCCAAGATCAAAAATGCAAGTGCTTTCTACATGACAGTGAATTAAATATTGCATGGCCCTTTACATTAAAACTTACAGGAATTCAAACAATCCTTAGCTTGAAAGCATCCCATTTTATGAATTTCTATAACTTTCTTCTCCATGACACCCCTACATTTGAAAACTTCCAGCTACCTAGGGAGTGAAATACAAGGAACATTTCTCCTGTCTCTTTTCTTAGTGATTTTTCATGAAGCTACTTTTCTTCCAGAAAGAGTAGTTTACTGTGATTGGGCTTTAATGCTCAATGGGTGGGGATGCTGCTTGGTTCAGTTACATGCTATATTAGAGTTTAAATTCTGAGCACAAGATTTGCAGAAAGCCAAAGATAAGAGAGAAATCCCAAAAATCCATCAGAAGGGACCTTATGTAGATTAAGCCCCCATTGAATTCGTTCTGACCACTAACCATGAAGGTCAAAGGTCTTGCCATCAGGCAGAGTTTATTAGACAATAGATCACTACCATGACCATAATGAGCACAAGAAGGGGCAGCCTAATGCAGTGGCTTTCATGAGTGCATCCTTGATGGATAGTGGGGTGCTGGGGACTCCTGGTCAATAGTGAAACTGACAGCTTTGATGAGAGGGTCCTAGACCTATCTTGTAAGTTCAAATGTCTAGCCTGTTATCTCATGTCCTATTTAAGCCCTTGGATTCCTGTAAACCTGTATGCCATTTTGACCTCTTACTAATGGTCTCTTTCATCTGGATGATATCTTTGTATTTGTTTTACTTTTGTCTTGCTTTCTCTCCTTAAATTATTTTGAAGATTTGAGGTCTCTTTTGTGTGTTGGGCATCACTGCCCTTTGGTGGGAGTAGGAGGCCCAGCCTTGCTCCTGGAAAAGTGCTGCTGGATTTGAAGTGTCAACTCAGCGGACTGCAGTCCTGCGCTCAACCACTACGCCACTGGGGCTTAGCCCTTGCAGTCTCTTTTGTACCTTAGAAAGAAAGTCAGGCTTTCTACTCTCATAAGAGTTACAATCTCGGAAATTCACAGAGGCAGTTCTGCCCTGTCTTTGGGGGCCCTATGAGCCCACATTGACGCAACAGTAGTGAGTTTTGTCTGCTTGTTTTTATAACAAGTCAATGCTGAACAAAATATCTTCTGACCAGATGGATGGCCTGGCCTGGAAATATTATTGCTCCTGATTTGCTTACCAGTAACTATTTGGGACATTTTGACTTCATATATAAGAAATGTTTATTAGCCCAATTTGAAGACATGTAAGGGATTTTTCTGTATTATATTAAATTTGAAGAATGCCTGTATTTAATTAATCAGTTACTTGTTTGCAAAACTCCTTTGACAATATCAGAATACTGATAAGCAATAGGCATCAATATTTGGGCATTAAGTTTTTTTTTAATATGGATCATGTTGTCATAAATAGCTTTGTTCACATTCTAAAATAAATGCTTGAGAGACAACTCCAACAAGAAGGCAAAGAATATAAACTTTAATTTAATGCAAGTCTTAGAATAGCTCCAGAACATAGAATTACACTAAAATTTAAAGAAGACAAGGAAGATCACTCATATGTTGAGACATCTAAGTTCAAAGCATATTGCACAAAGCTAATATGTGAAGGAAGCAGATCCATCTCCACATTCTTAGAGCTTCCGTTTAATGATACTATATTATTTTGTTCATAAGGAGCCCTAGGGATGTCCAGGGTTCCCTCTTGTGCTGCTAACATCAAGATCAGAGTTTCTAACCCAAGAAATAAACCTAGGACAAATAAAAAACTAAGAGACTATTAAATATAAAAATAAAGTAGGAGGTATTTTACTCACCGACCTAAAAACTTACTATATAGCCATGATAATCAAAACCATTTAGTATGAAACAGTGATAGATATGAAGACTAGTAGATTAGGCTTGAAGATCCAAAAATACAACCAAGTTTCTATGGACACCTAATTTTTGATAAAAAAAAACATTAAATGGGCAAGATAGATGCATTTTAACCAACAGTCCTGGGAAAACTGGATTTCTACCTGCCAAAGAATGAAAGAAGACCCATACCTTACGCTTTGCACATATACAAACTTAAAATGGATCAAAGACCTAAGTATCCATCACACAATTATTATCACCATCAAGGAACAAAATAGGGACAAAGTTGAAGACCCTAATACACGGTCTAAACACACTACTGAGCATGATGAAACATAGCCACACAGTAGAAGACAAGCTAAAGAAGTGTGACCTATTGCAAGTATGTCATTTATGCTCAACCAGTCTCAGAAAAGCCAACAGAGAATGCACAGACTGGGGGGAATATTTAGCAATAACACCTTAGATAAAGGAACATGCTCCAAAATCTTTTTAGAAAATGACATCTTAAGCAAAGCACAAGTTCTTTATTCATAATTTAGCATTGTTTAAATATGTATCCTACAATTTTATAAGGCTATCAAGACGTCATTTCTGGTAGTTTGGGCATGTGATCCAAAGGGATCAGTCACTCATGAAGGACACCCTACTTGTTCAAAAGAGGGACATGGAAAAAGGAAGACTCCCCATGAGATGAATGGGCATTCTAACTATGGCACATGCTCTTGCAGACAGGGCCACGATGATTTACTGACTCTGTGGCATCTAAGGACCAAATGAATAGCTATTACTGAATATCACATACACACTGACCTAGTTTCTATCAAACTGCTAATTGCATAAACAACTTCCTTCTGCTGATTTTCCCAAATTCATGATACCATTTACAAAAGTGGATTAGATATCAAGAACTCATTTGTGCTTTTGCGTTATATTCTTCACTGAGACACATTTAAAATTTAGAGTCATGGTACTTGAATCAGTCATGGATGCTGCCAGTAGAATATTAAAATGACCCGAAGTGTCCCAGATAAAGAGGAACACTATTTACTTGCCCCGATTGCTCTCCTGTGCTCTGGTCCCCTGTGAACCTACACTCGCTACCTTCCATTCTGGATGTATATCCCTACTCTGTGTCAGTTCCACAACTTGCTGGAAAACATGAGGCAATTACTCAAACAGTGTCAGGCTGTCAGGAAGGAAGCCGAGGCAAAATGCATTTTCCATGACAAGAGCAGATGCGATTCTGAGCACACACCTATCCATAAAAACAGGAAGAAAATGAAGAAATAATAGCTAAGGTTACTCTCACCTACTCTTCAAAAATTATGAAACCCCAGCAAATTCAGACACATAGAAAAAAATGGCAGTAAGAAGAGATTTCAGAGCAATAATTCCCCATGAATGTCAAAGAATCAAATATTTCTTAAAAACACATTTGTCTCCAGACAGGCTATCGACACACCTAGCCGAAGGACTGAGAACATAACAAACAAACAAAGCCAGTTAAGCTCTTTATTTTAGAATACTTTCAGATTCCCAAGAAAGTTATAATGATAGTTCTCACACAACCCTAGCTCAGGATCTGCTGAAGTCCACACATTGCCTTTCTGAGCTACAAATGTCACAATTAGGAACCAACATTAGCACATTATGATGAACTCGATTCTGTTTTACTTAGATTTCTGTTGGTTTCACCACAAGTCTTATTTTTTGTTGCACTGTTTCATCCAGGACATCATGTTTTATCTAGTAGTCATGTCTGCATACGCTCCTCAGATCTAGGGGACCCAAACAAAACAAAATCCAACACCACTGATTCAATTCCAGCTCATTGTTGTTAGGGGCCACCCAGCTGGTGCTAACCCACAGAACAGCAGAATGACACACTCCCTAGTCCTGCGCCACCCTTATAATTGTACCAGGGCATGAGCCCATTGTGGCAGCCACTTTATCAACCCAGCTCATCGCGGGGGGGGGGGGGCCTCCCTGCTTTTTGAGACCCATCCCCTTTATCAAGTATGATGTCCTTCTCCCAGAACTGGTCTCTCCTGACCCTATGTCCAAAGTATGAAAGACAAAATCATGCCATCTTTCCTCTCACGAGCAGTCTGACTGTATTTCTTCCAAGGCAGATTTGTTTGCCCTTTTAGCAGTCCATAGTATTTTCAATGTTGTTCTCCAGCACAACAACTGATATGCTTCTATTCCTCTTTGGGCTTCTTAATTAAATCTCCATCTTCCCCAGGCATATGAGGCTTGGGTGAGGTACCCCTTAGTCCTCAAAGTAACATCCTTGCTTTGCAGAGATGTACAAAGGACTTTTGCAGCAGACTGACCTAATGTGACATGGGCACTTATTACAACTTTTACGACAGATTCTTGAGCCAAGAAAGCCTCCATTCCTGACAACTTCAACTTTTTCTCCATGTACAGTGAGTGATGCTGCCTGTTGCTCCAGGTGTGAGGATTTGGGTCTTCTTGACATTGAGGCACAATCCATACTGAAGGCTGTAATCCTTGATCTTGTCAGCAAATGTTTCAAGCCTTCTTCACTTAAACAGCGGGCAGGGTTCAGTTATCTGCACATCACAGGCTGTTAATAAACTTTCCACCAATTCTGATGCCACATTCCTTGTCATTGAAGGCAGCTTCTTGATGATTTGCTCAGCAGACCCATGGAGTACGTGTAGTGAAAAGGTACAATTTTGATGCATACTTTTCAGCTCATAACCACCTTGCATCAGCTTTCTGAGACTGTAAATCATCATGGGAACAGACAACTTCATCTCTCTTCCTCTGAGTACTGAACGCTTAGATTTTCTGGCATCTTCCTGTTTTTTGATGAACTTTCTGAAATTGAGGAATATTAGTTCAATGTTTTGTAGAATACTGCTCAATTGGAATTTCCACAATGTTTTCTCCTGATTGAACCCAAACCTCCAATTGACTGCCATAAGGGTTGATCCTATCTCACACCCACTCTTACCTACAGGTTAAGACAATGTTCCCTAAGGAACAAAACTACTTCTTCATGGAAGCTAACAGCTTTGCTTTTCTCACAGGGAGTGGACGGTAGGTTTGCATGGTCACATTTGTGACTGGCCACTTAAGGTGTGTCCTGTAGCGGTTACGTGCGATTGACAGAGAGGTTACAGGAGGCAAAGTGGTATTCTCATGGAGTCAGAGCCAGGGCCCACACTGTCGACATGATTGATGACTGTTGATGTGGAATGGATTCACTTGGCTCAGGTAGGACATGTCAGGTTGTACTATAAACATTTTTTTTCATTCTTTATAATAAATTAGTAGCACCAAAATAGCACAGGACTCATGTGACACATAAAGCAAAGTTGCCAGAGAGACACACATGTCTTGAGGACAGCCTTTTGTTCCTCCAGAGAGACCTGGCATCCTTGGAGCTGGTCGGCAGGCACCAGAACTCTAGCGACGGAGCTCTGTCTCCTGCCAAGGAGATGGCTGCTTCATCAGAAGAGCTGGAAGTCTCTCCAGTTGGCCCACTGTAGTTTGCATGAAAAGCGGGACTTGTTTTCTTCTTGATATCGGCATGCCTTTTTCAGGTTCTTTAGAACAATTCTTCCTGAACTGTGGCTCACAGACCACTGAGCTGCCAGAAGGAGGCCTCCCAGGAAAAAAAGCAGCTTCCCATTGAGAGGCCTCTCAGGCGCACTGGGGCAGCAAGCAGAAGACAGGGTTCATGATCATTAAATTTTCTCTTCGTGTTTATTTCCCTGACCTTCTACCTGATTTTTCAAAAAAGATCCTCTGTCTTTATTTCTTTTTTGCTTATTGTTCTTAAACATTTTCTTCAATACCACAGAGAAGAAACGTGAACTGAAAAGCACACAATGTTCTTTCTCTGAGTTGGTGTGAACGATTTGTCAGGAACCTTCTGCCTCCAAGTCCAACTCAGAGTGACGTAGCAGGACCGGGGAGGGCTGCTGTCTAGGATTGCCAAGGCTGTAAATATTTATAGAAGCAGCCTGCCTGCTCTCTTGTCAGCCATAAGCATATATACTTTTCACTTTCATAATAAGAGATGGTGATATTTTAGGGAGGGAGCTGAGGACGTACTTCATCTAGCTTCTTTGAGGTGAGAATTCATTGGGGAATATCATTCAAAGGGGAACCTCTGTAAGTGGGATCTAGCTTTCATTGAAGGATTGGAGCCATCTGTTAAATGTATAAGCTCTGTGATTTGAGGTTAGTGTGAGAGAATGCATGTATGTTGAAGGACTGAATTCTTCACACAAGGAAGCAAGCACCTTAATCTTGTATAGAGATGCAGCTGAGGTGGGGTCTTTTTATTTGGGCACTTAGGGGAGAGATAATGTAGGAAAATAAGTGATCCCAAAAAGTATTAGTAGGAAGATGAATTTTGAAAGAAGAAAGATATAGGAGGGAGAAGGAGGGGACGAAAGTAGAGGAGGAAGCAGGGAGAGGGAGGAGTTTGCTGAAGGAGAGGATGGAGGAGTTTATCTAGCTCCATAGTTTGAACAGAAAATATAAGTTGTCTTTCAGGTGGAGGATAAATAGAGGAGTGATAATTCTGCTTAATAAATGCTCCTGTGATTTCAACACAATATGTGCAGAAAGAAATAAAAATCACCATGCCCTTCCACACACACACACACACACACACACACACACAGGTGAAATAGAAGGATTAGTGCTTTTGGCTATAGACAAAAGGCCTGAGTCTTAGTCAATGAATCAGGTTTTTTGTCTTTTTCTGAAAACCCTATTCTGCAGTCATTCGAGCTCAGTGGTAAAGAAGCAGCAGTGCCGAAATGTATGCTTGCCACACATCATTGTTTTTCTTTTCTCTACTGAAACATAACTATATCTGTATATTTCTGGTTCAAATTAAAGAAAGGAAAACCCTATCTATTATATCTATTTGCACAACTACCCTTGAATGAATGACACAGTCTTAAGCATTGTAGCTCAATATAGGCACCTGTGCTGAGAGGTGCAAATAATAATGAAAACACTGATTACCTGCCTTCCATGTGAACAGTTCTGTATTCATTGCAGGCTTCTTATAATGTTTAGGACAGACCAAGGGATTGCAGAATGAGAACCATGGGAAATGACCAAACCTAGCTAGAGAGACTGTATGTATATCAATGTTTTGATCACAGTCATCAAAGTGAGAGATGCATGTACTATGAAGAGCAATGGATGCACGTGTCCCCAGGAAAACAAATGTAACTGGAATGACCAGATTTTCTTGATACGTACATTTCCATGAAAAGAGGGGCCATTAAACAAAATATCTTAGAAATTACTCAACCAATTTCATATGCTAAAAGTTAATTTTAGACTATCCTGATTTGTGGAATAGCGCATTATCTACCTCTGCAGAGTAGGTGAATACTTAAACCAACTGTCTGTGCTGTTGATTCTCATTCGAGGAGAACCTCTAGGTTGGAGGAACACTATGCTGCAGTTTTCTGAGGTCTCTGGAGGGAAGCAGACTGCCTCATCATTTCCCTTGCAGTGACTGGTGGTTTCAAATCACCATCCAAGCAGGTGGTAGCCTAATAGCTAACTCAGAGTGCCACCAGGGCTCCTTGTAGGAGCATTCTCTACCTGTTGAAACACTAAGCATATCTTTGCAGAACACAGAGCTTAATTAATAGTTTTTAGTGCTTCATAGTAAGCCATCGTGCTTCATAGTATGCAATATTCCATATGAATAGATACAAATAGAAAATCTGCCATGTGCTGTCATATCAACCACTGTTTAATGGCACATGGCATTCAAAGAGAACTTGGAATAATTCTTTTTGTCCTTTTAGAAGTCAATGGAAAAAGCTACTTTTTTCTGTGAAAATAATCAAATCACTTCAAGATTACATAGGGGAAATGACTCTAAAACTGGGAATTGTAGTAACTCTTCAAAAGACTACATGTTGTTGTTGTTTTTGTGTGTGTGTGTGGGCATCACTGCCTCTGGTGGCAGTGGGCACTACCCAGTGCTGCTCCTGAGAGCCGCCGCTTGAACCACCAAGCCCGCGGGCCACAGTCCAGCACTCAACCACTTACGCCACCAGGGCTCAGCCTTAAATGTTGTTTTTAAAAGATAGTTTTTGTCTAATTAAAAGTATGGCTGAAATCCACAACTTCTATAATAGTCAGACAAAATGAAAATTGCCATCTATTATATTATTGCTGAGAGCTAAGCAGTTTGTCAGCTTTCTAATTCTGTTCAAAGGGAATCCTGAGCATTTTAAAATATAGATAACAGACACATTTTGACAGAAATTTATCTAGAGTGTCGTTCACCAACATGTTCTTCCCAGTTTTCTTTCCTCTTGCTCTAACAGTGATGTGTCTCTTGTAGACAGTGAAAGATGGATGGAGAAGCATTCCTGATTTTAAAACTCTGACTGAAATAAAACTGGGGTTTTTCTAATCAAGGAAGGCTTGTATGTATTTGTAGTGTACACAGACACTCAGGAATTTTTTGGTGTCTCAGTGCTGATAAACTTTTTCTGCTTTATAGATGCTACACAATCTTTATTTTTTCCTCTATCTAGCAAAAGTCAATAATCACAAACTATTCGAGGCCTTATGTGTTATACAATAATGATTCATGTTTGTCCTCCATCAATTTGGGCTGTAGTTCATCTTTGAAGCCATATCTCAATTAAACATGGAGCAAAGGTTTATTAGCTCACTTCATCTCATCAGTGTTTTGGCTCAAGATGACCATTTAGGCTGAGCACATTTATAAAAGTTTGTGTAGTTGGTCACAAAATGCAGTGATATTTTTTCTCCTTCACTATATTTCTCTCAAGACGTACATCCAGTAAGACTAAATGTATTTTTGTGATGTGGAAGACAGTCTTCTACTTACACAGAACTAAAAATGGCTGAAGTCTATGGTCTAGGCAAGGGATACATCCTTCAGTTGGATTACAGAGTTGGGGAGATACAAGCAGAAATCCCCCTGCTAGAGCAGGCTACCACCCTCCTTGGCCAGCGCCCCCGGCACTAGAATCCAAGACGGAAGGTTCTGAAATGACTGTTTCCATAGTTTGTTGGACTGGGAGCACAGGCAAAGCAAATTATAATGTTCTCAGGTTTTTCAACCACACAGTTGACTCCTCACAAGAGTTTTATTAACTCAAAATCATTTTAGATGTGTTTTAGGAGCTGGATTTCATGACTGCTCAATAATCTCTGATATGTATGAAAGCTCATGCACACAGAGACCCCTTGAAGTAATGCAAATATTTTATTTCACATCTCTCCAAAATAATGAGAATTTCATGAGACCAAATAATTCATGCTCCTCTTAATGTCATGGACACATTATGGATGAGGAATTGTATATGACTTTCAGTTTTTCCCAGTTTTTTTTCTTCCACTATGATTGAGTTCCTGAATAAGATATTAAGCAGATACCTTTTAACGCTCTGTGTGTATGTGTGTGACAGAAGACACCTAGGGGTTAGGTGTAATGTCATTGCTAATTAAATGACCAATGCTTGTATACATTATGCACTCTCTGAGTGTGCTTATCACAGGTTATGCTAAATGCAAACATCTATGCATCATCAGGATTTCTTCTTTATAGAACTCAAAATCTATCAACTCATGTCTATCAAAAATGAAATTACCTGGAGCTCTCAAAATCCATACAAACAAGTCAATTAAAATATTTTAAAAGCCCTTAAGGGCATTTTACATGAAGGCACACAACAAAATTATTTATTTTAAATAATCTATACTTTCATCATTTCGAATTGAGAGATTCTTGGCTGTGGGATCTATGTTCACATTTTCTACTAAGTTTTAAGCTACTTGGCTGATATTTACTGAGAATATAAAATCAAAAGTATCCATCAATGTTTTTGTTAAAAACAAAACAAGGCATCCCTCAAAACCATGTCTTTTGAAATTTTACTGTAGTAAGTTTGGGCACAAAAACATTTTAGGACTCATACATCTCCAAATAGTCAAAAAGAAAGCAAATCAGAACAAAATCAACCATTCAAACAAACAAACAAACCCACAGCCATCAAGTGGATGCTATAGTGCAAACTGCCTCATGAAGTTTCTAGAGTCCTGAATTTCTAGAAGGAGAGACTGACTGGGAGATTAGAGTCTTCAACGTTTTTGTTAGCAGCCCTGGATTTGTCCAGGTGTAAGACCAGGGCTCCTAACAGCAGGTAGGGAAGTAAATACTCCATCATAGCTTGAGTAATGCTGCAGCCACAGTAGTAGCAGCAGGAAGTGCATAGGAAGGACTACAAGTAGAAAGACAGGACTAGGGTAAAGAGGATGTAGAAAGGAGAGAGTCAGCAGACACTGCCAAGAACATGTGACTGTTAAGAGATTTAGGATGACAAACAAAGGACAGGAGCAGGGAAGGAAAGGACAGGTAAGACTATAGAGGCAGCCCAGGGAACAGCTCACCCCAGTCTAGGTGTGCAGCAGGGTGACTAGGTGTGGCAATGAGATAGCAGGTCAACTTGACATTCTTGGTGCACATTTCTTGATGCACCTCAACCTGTCCATCAAGTAGTGACTTGAGGACACTTCTTTGCTTTTTTGTATAAGAGCAAAATCTAAAAGGGATGATTTTCCTCTGTGCCAGTTCACCTTACACTTCCCTGGCACTTCAATGGGATCCTGTGTCTGTCCCCGGGGAGGTCCCATGTGACTCCCCAGGCCCCAAAAGCTGGCCGCACCCTGCCCAGAACCTTGGATCTGTGCGACTCTGCTCTCCCAGGCCAGTCGGGACTAAGAAGAGGCTGTGGTGGGTGATTCTGCTATATTTGGCAGCCACTTGGAAGGAACTGTGAGGAAAAGGGATAGGTAGTAGCAATGATGAGACACCAGTTGGGGCTTGGGGACCCCCTGAGGTCACATAGCTTCAGTGGACAGACTGTGGTCATCCATGAGCATGCCACAAGTCTATGGTGAGACAGTTTATGTCTACTTAGGGTGCTAAGCTGGTTGTCCTTGGGATAACCACATGTGTTAGGGAGTAGGAAGTCCCTCCGTAGGGCTCTGCTTGGCTGTCATATGTTAGAAATAGACGCCCAGGTCTTTATTGTGAGGCAAAAGAGGGGATCAGACTTCCAAACTATTGGGTATTCACACATTTCATTCATAATTTGCCCCAATGCAGGAATCTGAGGAGGTCCGGCCACGTCAGTCTCCTCAGATCTTATGCTCAGAGAACAGGTTTGCCTAGAGGTAATATGATTTTCTGCACTGAGGAGAGCATGTGGTTCTCGCTGTTTTGATCTTGGGGATCTTTTCTAAAGGAACCTTCGCGGTAGGATAGTTACTACACATGGGACCGTGAGCGAAAAGAGATCAGCAGTGCAAATCACCAATCGCCCTGCAGGAGAAAACGGGGAATTAATTCCTTAAAGATTGGCAGTCTCCGCCGGCACAGTTCTACCATGATTTGTAGAGTCACTGTGTGTGGACCTCGACTCCATGGCCCTGAGTTTGGTAAGCAGTGACAAACGGAGTTCTGATGGCACCGCCATTCAGTGTCGGGTGGCTGACTTCCGCAGCATGTCCTTGGGGATCCAGTCTCCACAGGACGGCAGCTTCACGAACACTAGGGCAGATCTGCTGTTATTTTAAGTCAGCATCCACTCGATTGTATCTTCTGCTTGCTTTGGAAGTCACACAAAGGTCTTTGCCCCTGAACGACACCAGTTTCGTGCTCCTGAGAACCGACTGGCGCTGTGGTGGATCACGGGGCAAGCCCGAGTCCTCCCAGTGAAGGATCATTGGCATCATCCCTGGAGCCTTCGGACAAACTACAAGGGGTCATGGCTCTTGCCCGGGAGGCAAGAGACTGTATGCAATGCCCTCTTTGTTTAAAATCTACCTGTGCTGAATCAGACTCATATTTCATAGGAATCAATAATTGCTTCTCACCAATCTTCTCACCTGTTGGATGCTGGTCTTGACTGAGGCTGTGAAGCCTGTGGAGATGCCAGCTGGACACACAGGCTGGGGGACCAGAGCCTTTTCTGGGCACTGTGGTATTCAGGATGCTGGAGGAGCTTTCGCACAGGGGCAGGCAGAAGACTTAATTCGGCGTCACCCCGCCGCTAGGTTTTCTCAAAGTGAGTTTGTCAGCTTTCGATTTGCTGCGGCTGGAGTAAACGATTCTTAGCTGCGCCATTTGATTTGAACAAAGAGATGAGTCGGAAAGGAGAAGCAATTTAACATTTTAATATTTGATACTAGGCTTGCTGCCGTGAAAAGGTTAGGAGAAGGAGGGAAAGCACACTTGCTTCCTCTACCTGTAGGTCAGTTGAGGCCAGCGTTCGGGTTCTGGGGATTTGCAGGTGAGCATGGAGTGTGTCGAATTGCTAGCGTGAAAGACCCACTTTGCAGTCCGCTGGCTGGCAGACTGGCTCTGTGGTATAACGTTGGAAAAAAGGCTGAAATCAACCAACAAATGGAAGCTGGCTAAAGTAATTAAGCATCGAGAATTCAATCCCTTTTTACACAAGCTGCCCAGAATGTTAAATCAGACATTTGACCAGCAAGACAGGCAATGGAAGAAACATCTTTCTGCTCATAATAACCTCTATATTTAATATATTCTAAGCACCCCTGAACTAGGAATGGGGATCCTGGACTTCACCGTGGTGAGAGTAATTTCACTTCATACCATTCGAATCCTTCAAAATAGGTCTTCAGGGAATTGTGAACTCTAAAAGCAATTATTCTGTTATTATTTGCTTTTGGAAGCTTGTATTTTAGTTCAAACATTAAAAAAAATAAAAAAGTCTCTCCAGTTAAGTCCATGGAGTCAATTTAACTGTCAAATGATAAGAAACATGGAAAAAATAGATCTGTTATTATTAAAACAGATAGACTGGATAAAATATTACATCTAAGATTGTTTGAGAAGCATATTTTCCTCTGATTCTGCAATAGAAAATATGCCATCATAGCTACTTTAGTTTTGGTAAAGAATAGCTTACCTAGAATTTGTCATCTTATTTACCTAATTAAAAATGCATACTTGCACTATGCAATTGTGCCACCTAGAACATTTTCATTGTGCTGCTACAAATGATTGAGTAGCACTCAAAAATAGTTCCAGTAGCATTATTTTCTAATGTAAACTTATTTTAAAAATGTGAGCCACAAAATAAATGAAGAAGCATTAGATTATAACTTAAAGTTAAAAATAAAAGTACATTATTCAATATGGATGTATTTACTGGTTATTCATCAACAGATGAGGTTTCAAAGACCCAGACAGAGAACTTGGCATTAGTGAACATGGAGGAATACAACATTAGATCACAAAATGGCACAGAACCACAGTATTATATTATGACCACAATTCATCTCACATAGCTCCCCAAACACAGAGAATTAAGTTCATCATTAGCCACTACATTTAGAGTGATTGTCACCTTACACTCAGGCATAAATGTTAATATGCAAGACAACTAGAGAGTAGATTTTTAATCATTGCTGTAAATGCGAAATGTCATATAACATGATTGTCAGTAAGAATGAAATAGATGTATCTCTTTCCATAGTCTCTCTTCATTCTATTCAGAGAAGTTAAGGAATATTCTTTTGGGGGTTGAGCCCCCTTAGCATAGTGGTTGAGTGCAGGACTGCAGCCCAAAGGATTGATGGTTTGGATCCAGCAGCTGCTCTCCAGAAGCAAGGCTGGGCCTCCTACTCCCACCAGGGGGCAATGATGCCCAGAAAAACAAAAGACAAGAAATATTCTTTTTATGTATAATGTAACAAAGAACTGATTCAAAACCAAGAAGCATGTAACTTAACCTCATCTCTGCTACTCTGTGATTGTGTCACAGACAATTTCCTATATATCAGATCATTCCCTTTGTCTCTCCACAATTGACTATGGTTATCATTTATTATAAATAAATGAATAAATAAATAAGTGAATGGATGGGGGAAGGCAAATCCCCTATGCAGAGGCTTTTGAAGTATTTTGTTTCTGAGCCCTTAAGTTGGGTGAGTATGATGGGTTTGTGTCAACTGGACTTAGTCAGGATCCTCAAGAGTTTGCACGGTGCATTATGTCAACCATTCCAGGCTGCGCTTGGTAAGGAGACAACCTTTCACTCAGACAACATTTTGATGATATCTCCCTGGAGGTGTTGCTTCTTTGATATCCACAAAAGTTGAGGCAATAAATGCTTCTCCTCTTATTTTTCTTCCTACTGGCCTGCATCCTTCACCTGGTTCCTTGATATTACTTGCTAATTATGGGGGTCATTAACAGCCTGTCATAACATCTGACCTGCAACACAGACCGTGCATCTGCCAAGTTGATCTCTTCCTTCCAGATACATCTTCTGGCGTCTAAGGCTCCCAGCTGTAGCTACTGGGGAAGTCAAGGTAGACCTTCAGCTTACCCTACCTTTTTAAATTTGAAAGGGCTTCCAGATTACAATCTAACCCAAAGACTTCAGTTACACTGGGTTTGCGTGCTCTGTGGAATGTATAGGTCATGCCTGCATATGAAATTTTGTTGATATAGACACACACAGATATGTATATATGTATATGTGTGTATATATATGTGTGTGTGTCAGGCAGGGTTCTCTTAGAGAAATAAAATTCAGGACACTAGTAATGCCTTTTTATATATTTATATATTGAGAAAGATATATAAGATAAAAAGAGAAAAAGTTAACTATAAAACAATACAGATTGCTCGGTGCAACTCACTTGCGTGAGGCAACTAGAAAACTGGCAGTCCTTCAATTCTTGAGGGCCACTGAATAGTCCTCTGTAGAGCAATCCAGGCTATCTGGTTACAGGCAGCAAACGGCAGAGCAAAAGTCACCAACAGTCACCATCTGTCACCAACAGTCAGCCAGATAACAGAGTCCAACAGTCCCCAGGTCAAGAGATGTATATCCCAGAAGTGTGGCGAAGTAGGGCTTGAAGGATCCTGAACTCACAGTAACAAAGTCCACGATTAGGTGTCCTATGGGTAGTGTTGCTTGGAGGTCGAGGCACAGGACAAACAAGGGAGCTCTCTGGTCTGAAGATCCGGAAACCAACAGAGAGAGAGAGAGGGCGGGACTTGCCAAGCCCTTCCTATATCTGCCCTTCAATTCATCCCACGTGTTCATTGGCTGTGCCATCACAACAGATCCACCAATCTTCTGTTGGCATCACAAACCTAGCCATTACAACCCACCCCTTGCCAACATGGCACCTGTACACAATTTTTTACCCATATAGAATTTCTAGACATCAATGAAATCAAGCTTATACTTAACATTAAACATCTATCATACATATAAATGAGAACACACTGAGTTCAATTGTAGCTGATATATCATACATGAGCAAAGAAAAAAATTCAATAAGCTAATAAACAGAAAATACATGA
>PVJH01024859.1:0-32455 GCA_004026705.1 Nesogale talazaci | reverse complement strand
GGAAGCAGCTCAGGTGTGACCCTGACCCACTCTCTCTCTGTTTTACCAGTAAGGTAAAGGAAGGTTTAGAAGGGGATCACCTTTCCAGGTCACACAGTAGGGAGAGGCAGGGGCTTAGAGATTCACGGGGGGTGAAATAATATTTTTAAAGCATCCTAATATATCGATTCAACATGGACTCACACATACCAACATGATGGCATTGTTTTGTTAAGTTCGACATGGGGTCCCACGGCATGACTATGGGCTGGCTCTATAACAATGAACAAGCATATAGATTTTTTAAGATTGCTTTTGCAGATGACATATTGTTTGCATGACAGCCCATCTTTCAGAAGATAAATATATACAACAGTGTCAAAATTCCTTATGGTACATTAGTTCAGATAGCTCAGTTTTAAAGATGCATTACAGAAAAGCTATTCTCTTCATCGGATCACATCAAGATACAGTAAAGTGAGCTGGAAAAGTTTCAGATATTCTGGTCTGGTGGTTTTCAATCACAGAGCAATGAGTTTATTATGAAGAAAAAGGCTAGAGGTTCTGTTTATATTGATTGTTCTGTATTAAAGACACAAGAAGATCTCTGGACTACATTGGGGTTCAGCCTTTTACTTCTGATCATCCTCATGTTTCAGTGCAGATCCATTTGGTTTTTCTGCTTGAATCTAAAAAAAGTTGGGTTCAGGGATGGATCTGCAATAAATCACCTGGAAAAGAAGTCACTTAGACCCAGGAACCTGTGAGGAGTCTGATTTGAGACCCTCAGAATTTTAGCAGAGCAAAGTCATTGGGGCTCTCAATAAGCTTTGCAACCTCATTTTGAGTTGTTTAACTTCCTTATTTCCTCATTGAACATCCCTTCCCCTATTTTTTTCCTGACCCAGTTGAAGAATGTTATAGAAGAAATGGTCAGAGCTGGAAAAGCGTGGCTGCAGATTCTATGAAGGAGATTTGTGGGCTGAGGGGCTGGAGAATTTACGGAAGTGCCATTTGGTAACATCAATACAGGGAGCTTATTCTCATGACTTTGGTAATAGCCAGGGACGTGGATAGCAGGAGAGCCGAGTAGTTAAGAACAGAAGTCCTGGAGCCATGGACTGCCTGTTATTGCTAACTCGAGGCCTCGAAGGACCGAGGTAGTGGCCTGGCTGAGTGATGGGGCCAAGGTACAAGCACTGGAAAAGCAACCCCTGCATAATGGGGCGCACACACTTTGCTCTCTGTCACAAGGACCCTGCAGGGCCTGTGCAGGCACCTGCTCACTCATGGTAGCCTTGGTTTTTCAATTGTTGGCTGCGGGGATGGATTTTCAATTAGTTGTTTCTAAACATGTATAGGCCAAGCATTACACATCTGCTGACCAGATGTAGCCTACGGCCTAATTCTTGATTCTGGGAACCATGGTGCTCTTGTGTAGACAAGCAGAACCCAGATTTCTTTGCCCAGTAACTCTCTCTCTCTCACCTTGCAAGTTAGTGAAAGCCAGGCAAATTGCACTGAAACCCTTTTATTTTGTGACTGATTTGAAGTTGAAAGGGGAAGAGGACAGGAGTAAAATTACCTTTCATTCTAATTACATAAAATGACTAAAATAATGAAATTCACTTGAAACTACTAGAAATGAGACTAGGAATACAGTGCTGTCACATTATTCTGTGACAGGAAGTGCCCTGGTCATGTAGTGGTTGGTTATATGTTGGGCTGAGATCAGCATGGTGCACAGTTTGAATCCACCAGCAGATCCCTGGGGGACAAGCTCGACATTCTACTTTCCTAAACAGCTACAGTCTGGGAAACCCACTGCAGCTTGCGATGAGTCATCATTGACTCAATGGCAGAGAGTAAATTTCCTAAAAGAATAGCTGGTGTGTTTTCAGATGTCATACTAGCTGCAGTTTCTTTACTAGAGCACTCGCATTTAAGATGTTATGGAGGAAAATATAATGCTTTTATTAAACTCGTGAAAATATATTTTTAAAAGAAAAGAAAATATATTTAGCATGGGTTGATTTACCATTTGCTTTTGAAATCATTTCACATGTATCTTGTTTATTCTGTAGAATGCTTCCTTGTTTTCTTTCAGCTAATTATAATTAAAGCTCAGTGGCAGTGAATAGAAAGAAAAGAGAATCCTCCATTTGTTAGAAGCATCTTAAAATGAAATTTAATTAATTCCTGACCTTTGCTACTCTAGAAATTAATTACCGCTTCAGACGTTTTCTGCAGCACTTTGCATTTAATTAGAACCTTTTCTATTTGAACGCTGGTTGGACTTTGCTTGGAATGAAGCAGGATTCAGGTCTGCCGAGCCAGACCCTTTCACGTGTGGTTCCGATCCGGTTTCTTTGTTCAAATCTCTGACTTCTTTGCCAGCGCTCTTCTCTGCCTCCCTCTCGCTCGTGCGGTCCTACTTAGCTCAGTCCCATGAGCTTAGCGCTGACGCACAGCGCAGGCCTGTCTTAGTTGCTGTCAAGTTGGTTCCCACTCACCGTCACCGCCCAGACCGCTGCCTAGTTCGGAGATCCCCTCACAATGATGGATATTCGTGTTTGCGGTCGCCACTCTATGTCTGTAAGAATCTTCCAAGCAGAGTGGGGTGGGGGACTCATATTTCAGCATGCATAAGACACTATGTTGTAGTCCTTTTCATAGTTTTCCTTAACACGGTTATGGAGCCTTGCTGCCATGGTAGGCTGTGTGGTGGGCTGATAACTTCAAGGGCAGTGTTTGAACTCACCAGCTGCTCCTCGGGACAGAGATGAGGCTTTCTGGTCCTCTTCAGATTTGCAGCCTTGGAAACCCACAGGCGCAGTCCTACCCTGTCTCATGGGGTCACTCAGCGGCAGTGAATCTGAGTGATGAGCTTGAGAAGTCGGTGGCCAAACCCTTCTCCATGGTCTGTCTTATTTTGGAAACCTCACGGAAACATGTCCACAATGATGACCCTGCTGGCACTTGAAACACCAGTGGCCTCGTTTCTAGCATATAACGATATGAAAGCCACCAAAGAGTGAAAACTGACAGACATTGGTGGCACAGAGGATATCTGTGCTGTTGTGGATGTTAGGTGCCACCAAGTTGGTGTTGATCCATAGCGACCTTATGCACGACAGAATGGAATGTCACACAGTCCTGCATCTTGCTCATGACTGGTCTTAGGCCCCCGCCCATTGTTAAAGTCACTCTGTCAATCCAGCTCATTTAGGGCCTTCCTCCTTTTCGGGGTCCCTCCACTTTACCACGCCTGCGGCCCTTCTCGGGGTCCTGATCTCTCCTGACAAGATATCCAAAGTAGGTAAGACAAAAAGGCTTGCCATCTTTCCCTCTCAGAGCACTGTGGACACACCAAGATGGATTCATTTGTCCTTTTAAGAGTCTGTGACCCTTTCAATATTCTTCTCCAGCATCAGAGTTCAGATGCAACACACTATAGCTACCTGATATATTTTTTGTTTTACTCTACCTGTGTAATATTTACACTTACACATGGATATCCACATGTGCTTAAAAAGTGAATAAAAATTAACCATTTTCTCTTGCATCTCCTAAATCAATTATATAACATCTTACATAATTGTAACCATCCCATGTTTTTTTGGTTTTACTTTTTTCTGCCATCAAATCAATCCCCAGCTCTGTGACCACATATACAACAGAAACTATGGTTTTTCACCTGGTTTTACGGGTTGACTTTCAGAGAGAGATTTATAGGCATGTCTATCTAATGAGTCTTAGGTAGTCTGGAAGCTGTAACAAAGCCTTTTCGGCATCATAGTAACCCACAAACCTCTACTGGACAGACTGTGGCTGTGAGTCTCCTACATGGAAGGCAGGAATCCTACCAGGGAAACAACCCCGCATGTCCCTATCATCTTTGGATAGGGCCACATTGAAATAAAAAATAAAAACAAACAACTCACCAGTAATAGGTTTGTTGCAGGCTGCACACTTTTTGGCAAAAAGATGGTTGTAGCAGTCCAAGCAGAATGGATAATCATCTCTGGACATAAACTCTTCTTTGTAGAGTTCTTTCCTACAGCCGCTGCACAGAAAGCACTCCTTATGCCAGGGCTGGTCATGAAATGTTACTCCACCTGAAGTTATCACCTGTCAAGGGATGGCATAAAAGACAATGACTACAATTCAGATCAAATCATGGTTGTCTTCAAAGTCCACAAGAGGGATTTTAAAACGACCTCCTCAGGGAAGGTGTCCTCTTCTTTTTAAAACCTTTGTGATACTTTTGAGTCCATAAAAGACATAAAGAGGCCGAAAGGATAAAATAGAACTGCTGCAAAATGAGACCAGTTCTGATGGTCCCTTTCTGATGGACTAGGAAGCAGTGAGGGCTGTGTCCACGGCCTCATCTTCTGGCAATGAGGTTCTACTCACAGGGTCCCTATCAAACAGAGCACAACTGCTCAATGTGGATTTCCGAGGCTGCAAATCTGTCTAGGAGCAGAGAGCTTCATCTTTCTCCCCTGCACCAGTGGGTGGGTTTAAACAATGGGCCATGCAGCTAACAGCCCAATGTCTAGCACGCGGCACCACCAGCTCTTCTTGTATTGGACTTAAAAATCAAAGGCAAATTCACTGCCATTGAGTCAGTTCCAATACTAGGGACCCCATTGGGTAAGGCAGAAGTGTCCCCATGGTTTTCCAAGACTATAACTCTTTATGAGGACAGAAAGTCAGTCTTTCATGCCCGTAGAACGCCTGGTAGGTTCGAACTGCTGCTTTTGCCGTCAGCAGCCCAATGAGTCACCACTATACCACCAGGGCTTCTTAGGCCGATGAGAAAAAAGGCTTAGGAATAGTGGCTCATGCGTCCGTCCTTCGCAGACTTTCCTATTGTCTTCGAGACCTGCCATAATAAGACTGCACACTTACAAAATAATATAGTCTTACCAGAAGGCTTCAAAAAGTTCACAGAAACAAGAGATGAAAAGATAGTGCAGTTTTTCCATGAACTTTTTGAAGAGCCTCTCCTATTTCTATGTCTGAGTTCTAAGGATGCTGGCGGGGGCGAGGGGAGAAATCTATTTTCATCCTAAAGCTCGAACAGCAGCAATCCTGAAGGGCATTGATAAGCACCCTGATATGTGGTGATCACTACGATGTGTTAAGGTTTTGTTTTTGTTTCAGTTTTTACCATTGTGCTGAGGGCCAGCCTCTCAGCGGCAGAGAATCTTACGTTCCCCTCTATCGGGAAGCCCCCACAATTAAGTACACGGCCCACGGTCCTACCACTGTAAACTGGCAGAGGGAGTATTGAAACCTCAGTCTGACTTGAGTGTGTGAGTGTGTGAGTCTGACTGGACACGATCGTGGCGGGTTCAGATTGCCTCGCACAAATAAAGCAGTTGGTATGTCCTTGACAAATGAGGGAATGGACACTGGGGGTGGGGGGGCGGTATTCAGAAAGCAATTCCAGTATTTTTATCAAGCACATCTGGGTGTTGTGGCAAGTGCCTGATGTGTTGGTGCTAAGTCATAGGTACTGGCTGTGCATTGAGATTAATGTCTGATTCTCTAGCATTCTTTTCAGAGAGGCCGTAATCCTTCACAAAATATTTTTTTCCAAGCCAGTTGAATCTATAGGTAATACTTTTAAAAGGCAGAGGCACTATTCTTTAGAATGGGATAGATGTATGTATTGGAAAACTCTCCTTGTGTAGCCATTTTTAATTTCTATCATCTTTCAAATCTATGGTCATTGAGCTCCAGGAAATTGCTGTGGAATTTGGAATGTGTTCATCTCCATGTCATATAATGCCAATGTGATAGCCGAGAGTGCCTATGATCTCTCTATTTGAATTAATTAGATGTAGGGATTGCAGAGCTCATTCTAAACTATTTCATTATTGACAAGCTCAAAAAGGTTCATTTTTATAACATCTGGGCTTTGGAAGAAAACTTGCCTTAAAGGTATTTTTAATCTTACAACCAATATCTTAAAATGCAAAGAGAGTTTGTAGAAAGTTACATTTTATCCCAAATGAAAGAAGAAATATGCTTCTTTGAATATGTAAATGAAAGTATAAGAGTACATGTGAATAAAGTAATTTAAAATGCCCCCTATTGACTTCAAATGCTTCCTGATAGTCACTGCAGAATTCAGGATTCCTTTGATTTGTTTGGTTAAATGATTAGCAGACAATGCTTGAAAGATTTGAAAGCTTGGAAAGTGTCTTCATAGCAAAAGAAAATTTAACAAGTATACCAAAGGCTGGAGTGTTTAAATAGGAAGAAGAAATTCTGGAATATTAAAAATAAGTTTGCACACTATCTTTCTTTTGAAGAGGAAGGCTGGTTAAGATGATGCCTAATGTTTAAATTTTCTGTAAGTCACAGGAGCAAAGTGGAAGGAATAATGATTTCACTTGTCATGGCTAGTAGATGAGTAACTGAAGAATGTAGTTAACTGTGTTTGGATCCTGGGAAATTTGAATTGGGAGCATTTATATTTTGAGGTCCTTTTTGCTCACAAGGGAGAAAGATGAGGCTACTCGCTTTTGGGGAGATTTTTAGCTTCAGGAACCCTTGAACAGGTCGTTGTGATTTGAAATCAACTCAATGGCAATTGGTGTGGGGCAGTTTTTGCTTTGGGGTAGAAAAAGAAATTTGCTTTCACAATAACGTCTATAAAAGTCCTAAAAACCTGATTATCCAGGTTGTTTTTGCTTTATCTTATTTTGTTTTACATCTGGACTTTAACTGCCTTTCTTAAATGACATATGAGTTTAAAATTAAATAGAAAATAATCTGGCATCTAATGTTCTGCATACCACCCAATATAAACAGTTTATAAATGTTTGATGACTTCAAATGATGTCCTACTTAAAGGCGCATATGCTTATGATCTGGGATACACCAGATCTTTGCCCTAGACAGCCCTTCAGCATTGATGTACTAAAGAAATTCCCTTCTTGAATCTTTTTTTTTTTTTTTAGGCATCACTGTCCCCAGGTGGTGGGAGGAGGAGGCCCAGCCCCACTGCTGGAGTTGAACCTCCGTCCCAGTGGGCTGCAGTCCCGCGCACAACTACTATGCCACCGGAGCTCAGCCCCTTCTTGAATCTTTATACCATTGAGAGAAACTTCATATTGTATATCTGATTAATGCTTTCTTACAAATCTTGTTAGTATTTCAGCATTAATTTAAAATAGAAAGTAGTTTCAAAACTGCAATCAAGTTGTCCCTCAACACAAAGGGATGAACCTTTCAAATTTATTTCCAGAATACTTTGTTTCTGGAAATAAAGGCATGTCACTGATTCAGAGAATTCTTTGGAACTTCATGTGTTCATAGTGTAGTAAGTCTTTGACTACTGTTTGTTGAGTTATTATCTAAGTCACTGTTTCTGGTACAACAATGGAGATTTCTGGGTCTCAATCATGTCATGCTGCTAAACAACTAGTTTTCATTATAGTATAATGTCTCCATTATAACTTAAGAAGATTAATGGATGTACCCTCAAATGTAGTTCTATTTTTATGCATCTTTGAGGACCCCTGGTGGCAGTGGTTACACATTGGGCCATAGTCTTCAAGGTTGACAGTTCAAAACCCCTAGGTTCCCCAGGTGAAAGACGGTGATTTCTACTCTTGTAACAGTCTCAGAGAGTCTTATAGTGATACTTACACACTGTCCTTCAGGGTCACTATGGGTTGGCATTGACTGCACGGCAGTGAGATATTGAAAATTACATCGCGTGTGTGCACACATGTATTTGTGTTTGTCTTTATAAACAAATGGTAGTAAGACATCTAGCTGCCCAGATACAAGAAAATGTTCTCAAGAGATTTTCCAGTGGAGTTCATCGACCAAGATTGTTTAAAAGCCATTGTCAAAACATCAAGTGGGTTTCATGACACAGCCTGCTCATCACAATTTAGAGTAACTCTGCTCTTCCCACTTTCTTCAGTCTACTCAAACTTTTCTCAGGAAAAGTTAAGAAGATGTTTACATTGCTGAAGCATAAGCCAATTTCAGTTGTTTCCCTTGTATTCACTCTGTTACCCAGAGGTTTATTTCTCCAAATCTGTCATATTTGCAAGAATTTTAAACTCAAGGCACTTGGTAGGAAAAGTTTCTGTTCACCTGCAAAGCATACTCCATTTTGCTTTTTGGAAAACTTAGCTTTGACTGCTTGTCAATAACTTTGGGAGAAGAAGTTCATGCCTTTTGTTTCCAGACATGTTTGCAGAGGGGCCTAAAAAATAGCGTAGTTAAAATGCAATAAAAGGAAGGAACTATTTTCTAAGGAGACTGAAATACATCCATTGGTCTTAAGTTATAATTATTCTAAAATGAAAACTAGTTGTTAGCAGCATGACAGGATTGTCTTAGACCCAGAGAACTCCATTGTTGTACCAGAACCAGTGACATAGAAAATGACTCAACGGGATTGAAAATTAGAAAGAGTGAAATAATTATTTAAGTAACTCATCAGGAAAAAAGTCGTTCTAATGTTTGCAAAATTTAGCAGAGCATATTAGAAAATAGACTGTCGGTCCTTTACTCAAGAGGACAATTGGTCAGTTATGTCTGTATGAGGATACTCTAAACCATAGTTTCCCAAAGTGGGCACCACTGCCCCACGGTGGTGTGTGGAATGATCTAAGGGCATTGTAAGAGCAATACCTACACTTTATCCTGGATTCTGGGCTGGAGTACAAAAAGTTTTCATTGTTAGGGAGGTCATGAGGAATTTTTTTTTAAGAGGACGGTAGACAATATAAGTTTGGGAACCTATGCGCTAAACTATATTGCTTAGCATGATCAAAGAAGACTGGCCTACATCTAAATTAAAGCTCCTTCGTTGAAATAACTTATTCAAATTCCCCTATCTGTCTTCGTAATGGCAACACTTAGAATTTAGAGCATTAATTTATTTTTAAAAAGAGTTTTACTGACATATAGTTCATGTACCTATACTTCAATAGTTGAAAAATATTGAAAGGAGTGTGCAGTCACCACTATAAACAATCCTAGAATACTTTTTTTTTCATTCTTGTACTCATTGTTAGCTCCTTATTACCTCCCAACCTTGCCCCGCAATAGCCCTAAGGGATTATTAATCTGCTCCCCCAGCAGATAACCTGTGTTGGATTTAATATAAAGAAAATCATACAAAACAAGCAAGCAAAACCAACCAACGATAACAACAAGATAAAGCTCAGGAAAACTTCAATCTGAGAGAAAGCAGCAGCTAATAGAAACTAGGGCAAATTAAACTTGGGTCAGAAGGGAAAATAAATGACAATATGTTAAAAATTAACCTTACTCTATCTGCCACGAGGAGCACTGGTAGAGGAGAGGTTACCCATGGGACTGCTAACTGTAAGGGCAGCAGTTTGAAACGACCAGCTGCTCCTCAGCAGAAAGATGAATCTTTCTACAACCGTTGACAGTTACAGGCTCCAAAGGTCTATCCTGTCCCGTAGGGTCCCTAGGAGTTGGCATGGACTCCGTGGTCCTGAGTTTGAATGCATCTACTTTCCAATGTACTATCTGAGGCCAAGACTATTCCCATCTCTCTTCAGTGGTTCTGGTGCTCACTTCCAGGCAGCAGTTCAAAATCACCAGCTATTCCATGAGAGGAAGACAGGACCATCTAGAGGTACAGTCTCGGAAACCCTCCAGGGTAATTCTGTGCTGTCTTACAGAGTGGCCATGATTCAGCATTGACTTTTGAACAGTTTGTTTTGTTTTCAGTCATGGTCTGAGGGAGTTCAATAGAGACTTCATCCACGTGGGAACTCTGCAAATGGTTTTCAGGCTTTCACTGTCATTCATCTCTTTCTGCAAGCCGAGTGCTCAGAATCTGAGCTCTAATACAATTCCCTTCTCTGATCTTGGATTTTGTTACTTAAAAGATTTGGATGACACAATGTTGTATGGAGACTCAGCTGGCACATCACTTAGAGGGATGCTGGTGTGAAGACAAGTCTTCACAAGTGATCGTTTTGGAAAACTGTGCAACTGCTTTTTTTCACCGCACTTCGCTACAGCATCTTTGTATTCAGTGGTCACTTTACGAGGACAAGTATTGAAAAGAGTCACACCATAAGAACTAATTATTCCTAGATTAGGGCTTACAGTTAAGTACATGGACATTTAACTTCTTGTAAACTTTGACCACACTCCATAGACAACAAAGAGGATAAGGTTATGGTCTGTGAAGAAAAGTTTGTCAGTAAATGTTGTGAAAAGTCACAGAAAAATGTTTGCAAAGCAGATATACACAGCTTACTAAATTAACTCCGAGAAATCTTTGTCAGAAAATAAATCAGCAAGCCTTGTAAAATTTCAACTTGCTGCTGTCTTCTAACCACGAATAAACTCCAGCTCCCATGACTCTACTCAGCAACTTGCATCCCCGTCTCACTTTTCAGTCCAAAGGCTTGTTCTCCCTCAGAATGTCAGAGCAGCCTGGTGAATTTTCACTATGTCCTGACTGATCCAAATCACTATACTCCTTCAATAAATAAATACAATTTAAAAAGCTTTTTGCTTTCATTTCAAAGAAGACTCTAGTTTGCTCTGTCACTCACTAAGTGGATCAACAATTCTTTTTCTAGAAACATAATTTTAAAAGCGACTTACATCTTTCCCCAGAGTACAAGTTCTTCCTGAATAGAACTACCGAGTTTGAACATTAAATTCAGGATGCGGGTGGAATTTTATGAGTGATAAAAATGGATGGCCATCCTTACTGTAAGGGTTCAAAACTAATGTGAATGTGTAAATACAAATTTAAGATGATTGTATCAGCCCACTCAACATCTACTGATGTAACTAAAAAGAATTATTTGGAAGGTTTCACATGCTTCATCCGCATTAGGTAATTACCTTCTTACAGAAGTTGCAATAGTGAGAAAACTCCTTCTCAAAACATGGCACACAATAATTGCCACTCTCTTTTGAAATTAAAGGCTTGGTTCCTATTGGTTGTCGGCAATGCTCACAAACAAAGCAGGTTTCATGCCAGTAGTTTCCCTTAAACTCCATTTTGCGAGAACCTGTAGACCCAAAATAAGAACCCATTAGCACAAGTCGTGCATAATTTTGTTTTATTTAAGCAAGGTTATGTCAAGTTACCTTAATAATATTTGAGCATTTAAAAATTAAGGTGTAATTATACTTATAGGACAATAATGTTTGAAGACTGTGCATTTTTTTTGAGGGAAAAAGTGAGATTAATACAGTTCATCAACTATGATAATGATGAATCGCTATTTCTCTAACAACTTTTTTTTAACTATTCAGGCAAACTTTAATGAGAAAGCTACTTGTCAAAAATAGTTTAACATAAGCTGAGAAAAGACTAACGAAAAAACAAGCAAACAAAAAAAATACCCACTTGGATTAGGGGAGTGAAGACTTTAATTCTGGACCCAATGTTCCTGGAGGTGGATGGGGAGCTGATGTGGGAATATATGTCAAGAGATTGAGACACTGGAGCCCTGGCAAGAGCTAGGGATGGAGGACCTGGGACTCTCTCCAGGGTAAGTGCAGCTGGAGAAGCAAGATGAGAGTCATAGGGTGCACTTGTAGCTGGCCTCAGTTACTCTCTTGGCTCTTCAATAGGCTTTCCTGCAGTCTCTGATGATTGAATTGGGGAGGAGCTCCCTGGTGATTGCTCCTGTTCCATTTGTGCAGCAGGAGCAAGATCCCACCACCAGATTCTCCAGAAGCCTGCGCTGGAACTGGCCCGAGATGAGACTCTAGTTCTCCAACAGACTGTTCTTCTGGTTCAGGTGTTAGAGGGGGTGGTGATGGTGGTGTTGCTGGTGACCAGGGATGGGGGAGGGGAGGGGAGATGACGCGGTCACTGGTAATGGTTCCTCTTACAGTAGTGTTATAAGAACAGGACTATAATCACTAACAACAGGTGATCCTAGGCGATTTGCTGCACCTACCTCTTTCTGTGGCTCTGAGGCCATGAGCTCTTTCTGTGGCCTCTTGGGGATTCAGCTGAGCAACGAGAAGGTAGGACATATAGATCTGGTTTGGTCACGGTGACTTGCAAGTTCTCCAGCAGGAATTTCAGGGAGGCAAATTTCCTGGGAGCCTGATGGGATATCAGTCTTGGATGGCAAATGGGTCACTTTCCAACTAGGTGCCCGTGATCTATGGGATGGCCCTCCATCCTTCTGTGGATACAGGACCTCCTTGTTTTCCACTCAAATGCAACCCACTCTCAGTACTTGCTGGGTTCCACCATCCCCTTCCTCTCTGACAACTTTTTCAAGCCCTTTTAAGCCAGAATTAAGAGTTGCAAAATTACTGTAAGTGGAGACTCTGGCTGTCGGTGAGCCGATAAACTGACCGTGGCAGTCATTCCGGGGACATTGTTATTACCGTTAGGCGTCATCAAGTTGCTTTCAAATCACAGTAACCTCATGTACATCCTCACTGTCATTATTATACTTGCACCCATTGTTGTGGCCACTGTGTTAATCCATGTCATTGAAGAACTTGCTCTTTTTTGCTGCCCCTTTGGCAAACGCTATGTACTTCTCCAGGGACCAGATGCTTCTGATAACACTGAAAAAGGATAGGAGGCCAAGTCTTGTTATCCTGGCCTTTAAGGCTCACTCTGGGTGTGCTTTGACTAAAACAGCTATGTTCATTTTTCTGGAAAACTATGAGTCAGTCAATATTCTTCCCCAACATCATAACTCAAAGATAACAATCCTTGTTTAGTTTTCTTCATTCAGCTTTTGCCGGCATGTGGGGCAAGTGAAAATATCATAGGTTTGATCAGGCACAACTTCGTCTTCAAAGAGACCTGCCTATTTTTGGACATGCTAGAGCAGTCTTTTGCAGCAGGTTTGTTCAGTACAATATATCACTTGTATTATTGACTGCTGCCTCCATGGACATTGATTGTGGCTCCAAGTAAAATAAAATCCTTGACAACTTCAATCTTTTCTCTGTTTCATGTTACCTTAAATTGACCTGGTGGTGAGGATTTCTGTTTTCTTTATGCTGAAGTACTCTCCATATGAAAGGCTTATGTCTTTGATCATCAGCACTACATGCTTCAAATCCTCTGTATTCTCAGCAAACAAGATTATATCATCGGCAAATCACAGTTCTCAGTGAATCCTCCTCAAATCTTAATTTTGTGTTCTTCATGTAATCCAGTTTTGCAAATTATTTGCTCAACATAGAAATAACATAAATAACATAGAATAATATGGGAGAGGGAAAGGTGGGGGCCTGGGGGTGTGTGGAGAGGAAGTGGGTGTTAAACTCAGGGACAAGGAAACAAGTGATCTAAAATCAATGGTGAGAAGGATTTAGGAGGCCTAGTTAGGCTGGATCAAGAGCAATATAGCAGAAAAGAATTTCTGAAGCCCTAATGAGGGCTGAGCATAATAGTGGCACAAGAAGAAAGCAAAAAGACACAGAGGAAGGAACTTGGAGGCAAAGGACATTTATAGAGATCTAAATACAGGCATGTACATATGTAGATATATTTATATATGGTGATGGGTAGCTAGATCTAGGAGCATATATGTGCTTAGTACTAAGGTAGCAGATGGACATTGGGTCTCTACTCAGGGCAAGAACACTTTGTTCTATTAAACCGGCATTCCATGATGCTCACCTTTCAGACTTGATCACCGAAAACAAAGTGGGTATATAAGCAAATGTGGTGAAGAAAGCTGATAGTGACTGGTTATCAAAAAATTTAGTGCCTGGGTTTTTAAAGGCACGTGAAGACAAACAGGCGGTCATCTACCTGAGAAGCAACAAAGCCCACATGAAAAAAGCACACCAGTGTGATTTTGAGTTTTTGATAGAATCAGGGAGTAGGTTTCAAAGGACAAAAGATCATATTGTTGTGAATGAGGGGTAGTGCGGAGTGGAGACCCAAAGTCCATCTGGAGGCAACTGGAAATCCCCATGCAGAAAGGTTGTGGGGAGGCGGTGAAGAAGTCAGGGTAGAGTATAGCACAAATGAAACAGACAACTTTCCTTTAGTTCTTTAATATTTCCTCCCCCCCACCCCCACTATCATGATCCCCAATCTGCCTTACAAACTCTCTATTCAAACATTGTGATGGGTATTCTGCTAATTCTTGGAGTCTTGTTTTACTATAGTGACTTCAGTACAGCTTAGTCTTTTTCTTTGGATACTTGGGTTTCTTGCATAAACTACCTCCCTGAAGGGTTGAATGCAAGCTAATTCTTTTTGGTAAAATGTCTCTGCATATCCCTTCCATTGAAAATGTATTTCTTGCATCTTTCAATATTTTGCTTAATAGGTTTGATTTTTTTTTCTAAAGTTCTTTCAACTTGAGCAATGCTGAGTGTGTTCTTCCCCTTTGGTTTTTCACCTCCAGTCCTTTCTAGATTTTACTACTTTTTCTTCTCTAATTTTCATTTGAAGTCATCTTTTTAGCTCTTTTGCTTCAGCATTTCTCTCTTTCACTTTGGCTACTATTCAGTTACAAATTTCAGAGCCTCTTTTTGACACCCATTTGGGGCTTTCCTTTCTTTCCTGTCTTTTTAATGACCTTTTAGTTCCTTCATGTGTGGAGTTCTTGACATCATTTCACAACTCATCTGGTCCAATCTATTCTTGTGATGGTCTCTAAATTAAGGTAATGTATAATCAAGGTTTTAATTGGCTTTTAAAAATCCTCCACTTGAACTTGCATATGAGTAATTGATGATTTGTTCCGTAATCAGCCCCTAGCCTTGTACTGATTGAACAAGGGTCTTCGTGCTGATGTTTGAAATACTAGTGGCACAGCATCCAAGCATGAAAGCAACAAGCAAGTCACCTAAGTATGACAGATTGACAGATGAGTAGTGGCCAGGCATATTAGTGATGCACAAACTAGGACACGAGCTCATGAGATTTATGTCATGCAATTATGGTCTAATAGATCGGAATACATAATAAGACAGAATCATGTTTTTCTATTACTGTCTGTTGGGTTAGAGAATATGATCAAAATATAGAGAATTGGTGGTAGCATTTACACAGGTCCTAGTCTCCCTTAAACCCCCTGGTATTATAGTAGTTACATGCTGAGCTACTGATTACAAGGTCAGAAATTCTAAACCACCAGTCACTCCTCAGAAGGAGGAGAGTGCTTTCTACCCCAGTGAAGAGTTACAGTCTTGGCAATCCATAGGGAAGCTCAGCCCTATCCTACAGAGTCACTATGAGCAGGCATCAACCCCAGGGCAGTAAGTGAGCTTGATTTTTCCGACTCCCTTAAGGGATTAAAAGGACAGACCCTCAAAACAGTGGGTGTCAAGCTACAAAGAGATTGTTAGTCTCACCCCTATCATGTACGCTTCTTCCTTCTGTCTGGTTCTACTTAGATTCACGTAGGCTTAGACGTGTTGGTTATACTTAGATTTAATGTGGGCTTAGAAGTGTTGGTATAAATATTATCTTTATTTTATGATTCAAATTCTGGGTTCAAGAATTTATGTGAATTAAGTTTCACAAAAGGAGAGCACTAGTTTAGCTTTTCACCATAGAATGAATAATCTTTTTTAATTTCTAAAATACACTACATACCAGAGAGAGAGAGTGAGAGAGAGCGAGAGAGAGAGAGGGATATCTTTCTCCAAATTTGAGTTTTGTTAGCTGATACACTCTTTATGTACTTGGAGTTAATGAAACTCATCGTGTCTTTGGCCGGGAGCTAGAGTCCTGGCGATCTCACCGGGCATGATGGTCTTCTTGCAGTGGAAGCACTTGGAGGAGCACTCATTGGAGTAGCACTCTGTGCACAGCAGGCGCTCATCCTTGGCCACAAAAGGCTTTTCCACCAAAGAATGATTGCATTTGGCACACTTGAAGCATCCTCCGTGCCAGTGCCGGCCTTTGTAACACAGATCCTTTAAGAGAGTAAATAAAAGTTAATTAAATGTGTTTGTCGCAAAACAGGCCATTTTATAAGAAGCTGCTCAACACTCAGGGGACTCAGGCACCAGCAGGTTATACTGGTAACTTGAGGGAATGTTGTCATTGATATTGTTATCGATGGAGAAGGGACTCTTTGGGAGTAATTAAAAGGAAAAGCCTGGAACTTTCTTGATGGGTCACTAAAAGTAGCTGGAAAATAAAGGGATACTTTTCTAATTCTTCAAATGTTTCCGACATTCTTTATGTAGACTGCAAAAGAAATTTCCTGCAATTATTTTTATTTTTAAGTTTCCATGTAATGAGACATTATTAGACAACCAAAACCACACACTACCTATCCACTGTAAGATCAAAGTTGCAAAGAAAAAAAGTAGGACATATAATGATGACCATTTTAGGGAAAATGAGGTCTTTGTGTGAGAAGAAGTGAAGCTGCTTTTAAAACCAGAAAACATGCATTTTGAATCTTGACCCCTCTGATTATCTGCATACATATTTAGATATTCTTATCATTCAAAACCAACTAAATATGTTTGCTGTACAACTTCGGGCAGATAACCTGCTCATTTTATACTTTAGCAGCCTCAACTACCTCAACATTTTTGTAAGAATGAAAGCCTAGATTGCAATTCATAGTGTTCAGTATGTGCTGTAACTTGATAGAAAACTTTTGAGTTCCTTATACCAAGTACCAGAACAATAGAAAGAGGGTAAATAGTCAAAAGTGGGGACGTAGCATCGAAGCCTTTAATTATGGATTGCCAGCTGAGCCCCGTGGCCTTAAGTGGTTGAGTGCGGGACTGCGGCCTGCGGGCTTGGCGGTTCAAATCCAACGGCAGCTCTCAGGAGCAGCACTGGGTAGCGCCCATGACCACCAGAGGCCGTGATGCCCCTCCCCCCAAAAATTATGGATTGCCTGCAACAATTCCGTACATTGAGACCTACCTTGGAATCAGAGTCGATAGGTTCTTTGCACCCCTCGCAGTAATTAGCAAAGATACGGTCATGACATGAGACACAGTACAGGGTGTCATCTTTTACTATGTATTTCTTCCCAAGGAGTGATGACATGCAGTATCGACATTTACGTTGGGTGGCTGCCATATTGGTCCAATCCTGTGAATAATAATTTATATATGTGAAAACAAAACTTTGTTTATAAGCTAAATGGTAAAGCCTCAATAGAATATGAGTCAAGCACTCAAATGGATTTATATTCCTGAGAGGGAGTAAGTTCCAATTTAGGAAAATGTTTGTGATCATGGTGACACTGGGATTAATTTAGAAAAGGCTACTTGTGTATCTTGGCAGTTCCTGTGTTTTTGTTAACAAAATGCACAGAGTAAGTAATCGGATTGTGAACACATCTTGCATTCATCAGATGGTAACATGGGAACCAGTGAATATGATATGTGTTGAAATGTGTAGATTTACCTCAAGGATAAAAGTATGAACTGTTGATAGGGCTTTCACAACCTGTCATCACTTTATATCTTGCCAGAGAATTCTAGAGTGTCTCAGAGAAATAATTCTTTTTACTCTGACAGAAACAGAAAATAGTTATCAAGTATGTTGCTATTTTCTAGTCTAATACTTTACTCCTCACATCTTTGTAAGTCACTTAATTAGGCTTCAACTTCATTGCTTACTTATTCAGGGTTCAGAAACCTGAATCATACAAGTATTTTGCAGTTGGCTGCTAGCCTAAAGATTGGTGGTGCCAAGAGGCTGCATGAAAGGAGGTCCCCGTGACCTCCTACTGTAAGGATTACAGTCCAGACTGCTGTCTGGCCTGATTCTGTAATGCGCGAAATCACCATGGTCCGAATCGACTCTACAGCAATATGTTCTTTTTTAAGCTCTTTTAAGACACTCTTAGAATATTTGTTTTATGTCCATAGGAAGACATAAGATAAACATTTTTTTCAGCCACAAGGAGAAATAAAAGCATTATATTCACAAACTCACAGGGATGTGCTAGGATTGGTATCACTCAGTGCAGCAAATCATGGCCTCACTCCTCAGAGGATGGGCCAAACCATGAAGCTCATTCTTGGGTGACAGAGTGTTCCACCACAGTTTGTCCCTATGCAGAGCAGAAAAATATGTCTGGAGGCACTGCCCCGCCATTCCTCTAAGTTCATGGTAGCTTCTCTCCTTACCCACTGGTCAAAGCAAACCCCCTCCTATCTGCCCAGCAGCAGGTATCATGACTCATCCATCCACATCCTGACTAGGAAGTAATGAGCTACTCAACTGGATGACAAGTGACACCAACCCTGGTTACACCTCTGACTTGGAAGCCTCTTCCCCTGTGATGATGGCTCTCCAGCCATGTAGCCACAGCCTCTGGGTTCATTTTGGTTTTACCTCCTGTGACAGTGTCAGGGGATACCCTATGTATCCCTGCAACCTTCTGATGATGCCAATGCATATCATTTTGTCTCTGGAAATTAAATATCATTTTAAAGTAATATAGGAGAAAAAGGTTGAAATTGTCAAGGATTTCATCTTGCTTGGATCCATTATCAGTGCTCATGGAACCAGCAATCGAGAGATCAAACAGCAAATTGCATTGGGTACATCTGCGGCAAAGGCTACAATAAAGCATGGAGAAGCAAGGCTATTACTTTGAGGTCTATGGTAGACATTGAATAAGGAAGACTGAAAAAGAATTGATGCAGTTGAGTTACGGTGCTGACAAAGACTGGTGGTTTCTGTCTTGGAAAAAATATAGACAGAATGCTCCTTAGAGGTAAGGATGGAGAGAGTTCATCTCACATACTTTGGTCATATCATCAGGAGAGACTGACCCCTGGAAAAGGGCATCATGCTTGGTAAAGGGGGGGGGGTGTCAGTGAAAATAAAGACCCTCAAGATAGATCGGCACAATAGCTGCAACAACCGACGCAAACCTTACCCTGCTTAGGAGGACGGCGCAGGATTAGTGATGTTTCCTTCTGTCATGTAGAGGGTGCCGGTGAGTCAGAATTGACTTGACAGCATTTAACAACAACCAGTCTGTGCGAGGTATCATGGCATGATCATACCCATGGCCAGAGAGTGCCTAGTAGAATGCACAGTACTCAACATGACTAGATTTCTGTTTAAGTCAAAGTCTATTATGTATCTTACTCAGAGGACCAAACACATAATCTGCAAAGGAAAAAGGCACATGGGGACTCTTCCAGAGAAAATATGACATAAGCTTGCCAAGTGTTTTGTTCCAGTGGGGTGACAGAGGATGCAGTCAGTTGTCTAGCAATTTGCCATCAGCACAGAAGCTAATATACCTTACAGACAAGGTGCCCAGGAATTTTACTAGCAACTGGTCACATAACCATACTTAAGGCCAAAATTCCTGACTACCAGAGGAAATTCCTGACTGCCAATATGCACAAGCCATAATGTTTACCCTGTCAGTCACTCTACCCAGTTCTGAGAATGAAGAGAATCCTCCTGAAATCTAGGATTCACTCTATAACCAGAGCTTTCTAAGGAACACATGCTTCTTTTTTGCTTCTTTAATGAGTTGTTCTTTTTGTTGGGGGTCATCAGGTCTGTTCTAACTTGTAATGATCCTATGTACAGAACAAAATATAGCACGGTTCTGTGACACTGTCACAATTGTTTGGTTGAGTTCAGTGTTGCAGCCACTGTGGCCATCCAGCTCCTTGAGGACCTTCTTCTTTTTGCCGACCTTTCCTCAATCTTTCCACACATGGTGTGCTTTCTCCTCGATGGGTCCTTCTTGATATGTTCAAAGCCAATCTAGAATTCTGGCTTTATGTCTTCCAAGACATATTTGTTTGTTCTTCAGGCATTCTATGATACTTTCAATATTTTTCACTAATGCCGTAATTCAAATTTATCAGTTTTTCTGTGGGTTTCCTTAGTCATTGTCCGTATTCCATATGCATACAAGATAATTGAAAGAACCATGGTTTGGGTCAAGCATGCCTTATTCCTCAACAGGACTGCTCTACTCAAATCTTTGTGGGCAGTAGATATCCCCAATGCACTATGCCATTTGATCTCTTGTCTACAGCTTTCAGGAGCTTTGATTTTAAGTGAGGGTTCTGCTGAACTAGCTTTTAGGTCTTTCTGCAATGCATGTCATCCTTTTGGGACTCCTGCTATCTTATAGTTTCATTCAGCAAATATGCTAGTGTCTTCTATCTGTCCTCATTTTATTCAAACTATTCTAGCTGCTTTATCCTGAATATCTTATTTGCCTCTTGGCATCTTCAATTAAATATCCCACACCAAGAGCTTCAGACAATGCTCTAGGCAGGAGAGGCCCAACCCAAGTAAGTTTTTATGTTCACTTGCTCAGGTTGTGGCAGATTATCTATGGTAGAAAGGAGATGAAGGCTATTCAGTTTTTAAAACTCAGCTGACATAAAAATCAATAAAAGTAGCAATATCTTACTAAATAAAAAACTAAAACGAAACACAAAGCCAGGATAGGGTAGGATAATACTTATGATAATTTTTTAATGTAGGAAACCCAAAGATGAATAGGATATGTTCTTAAAGCATATACTATTTGTTCAGAATACAGGTGGAAAAAGCATGGTGATATGATGCAGGGCATTTATCATGCCTTTTTCCTTGTTACCAAAAGCAAAACCATGGAATTTTCTTCAAAGTAGAATTTTTAATGCCCAGATTTATAAGAACATATGAAGAATTTTGGACACCTTCCAATTCTTCCCTCCAGAAATTAATTTTTTTCTCCACAAGATCATAACATCAATAATTATTATAAAATGCTGCATGGCATTATTAGTGTTTCTTTATAGTTACTACTAATTTGAGTTGCTATGCCCATATGTTTTGCCATTTCCTGTTTTAGTAAGAGAGTTTCCAAGGGAGTGCCTTGCTGAATCCATATCATGGTGACTTCTGGGTGTTACCATTGTGTTGCACTGCTCCCTTTACCAAAAGGTATAGAAAAGACCGGACATTTGGAACATGTGAGTCTTTTCCCAGGAAAAATAAAAAGTTAGACTATAAAGTTCCCAGTGGAATGAGGCCAAAACTATTTGCAAGGGACGTTGAATTCCCATTTTGATTAGTTCCACAGAAATGACCCTTCCTATTTAATACAAACATGCTCCAAATGTTACTGAAGACTTGGAAACAGGAGGAAAATAGATTTGATTCCTTTGGAAGGTTCAAAATATAAAGTTTTCCCAACTTTTATAGTGATCAAGGGGTTATCTCTGAAGAGTGATATACTCACTAGGTATATACTTTTATATGCAAAAGAAGTGATTGTCATCGTTATTAGTTTTATTTTAGACATAAGACATATCCTCAGAAAATAGTGGCTGTGGGAATTCACTATAAGTTGCTGAATGATCACAACCACGATGGCCAATAGGAACTGCTCTTTGTGCCGTTTGTCTCGCCTTGCCTGTCTCACCCTACAGAAAGCCTTTGGGTGTACATATCTATCTTTACTACAGCTGTATCATCCATCCCTGTATCTATATTACAGCAGCACACAGCATGACCTCCCAGGGTTGGTTACTGTCCTCTTCAGAAATGTTTGGCATGTCATGAAATGAAAAGCAAAATGGGCTAACACGTGAAACATAAGATTACAAGGGCTCTCTCACTTGATGCTCAAAGCAGATCACTAAATCTGTGTATGAGACCAGATGACTCTTCTACCTCCATATCATAGGCTGGCTCCTAGTAAAATTAAATCAAAAGCAACAACAAAATGGAGCATATTCTCTTCATTCTTTTAAAGGAGAGAATCGGGTACTATATTATAAATTAAAAACAACACCAAATAGGGGCTGAGCCCCGGTGGTGTAGTGGTTGTGCGCGGGACTGCGGCCCACTGGGACGGAGGTTCAATTCCAGCAGTGGGGCTGGGCCTCCTACTCCCACCATCAGAGAGCAGTGATGCTCCCCCACCCCCCCCAAAAAAAACAACACATCAAATAAACCCATGTAGTTGTTTCCAATCATATTGGCCCTGTCAGACTGAATAGAACTTACCCACAGGATTTCCAAGTCCGAATCTTTGTGGAAGCGTGCGCCCTGTGTTTCTCCTGTGGGGGGGACTACTAACCTTCTGGTTAGAAGCTGGCAGGGATTTAAATGCTTGGCTCCCCTTGTGGTTTGCAAGGGGAATATTAGGAGGTTGGAGAGAGTGATGTTTTAAGTTTTGTGATTTTGCATTCAGGGGTCTATGCAGTAAGAGGAGACCTTGAGTAATGCAAACAATTATGAGCTCAACTACCAATCTAATGATTGTTGGTTCACACCATCTAAAGTGCCTTGTAGCAAAGGCCTGGTTGTGTGAGCCACCAAAATCACTGTCAAGATTGAGCGTCAACTCAAAGGCAAATAACAACAGTGAGGGTAGGTATTTAGTCCAGTAATGGAATAGCTGTCCTCAGTGATATTTGGACTCTCATCTTTTAAAAGTGGGATTCTCTTAATTTAGTGCCTTCTTGATTTAATAGGGAATATAATCTGAGGTTGAAGAATATACTGAACTTTTACTCTCATGTTTGTTTAGAAAATTATAATTTCATTCTCACTTTTATGAAGTACATCCCTTAACATTTAGGTTCAAATGTTCTTATTTGTAAATGTTGTTAGCACCCGAGGGACCATTTTCCACTCACAGCAACCCATGGGACAGAAAAGCACTTCCTCGTACAGCTTGCTACATCCATTTTGGTCTTTTCCTTCTTTTCCATCTTTTAAATAACCTTTTCCTTTTTTCCTGTGTGATGTCCTTGATGTCATTCCACATCTCTTCTGGACTGTACTCATTAGAGTTCAGTGCAAATTTATTCCTTTGATGGTGTCTAAGGATGGTGTCTATTCAGGCAAAAATACTCAAGATCATGCTTTCTCTTTTGTGATACTTTACTTTTTGTTACCTTCGATTTGAACTTGCCCACGAACAATCAGTGGTCTGTTCTGCATTGAGCACCTGGCTTTTCTTGCCTGGTAATACAAAGCTTCTCCATCACCCTTTTGACAATTGTAGTTGATTTGCTTCCGGTGTAATTCATCTGGTGAGATCCGTGTGTATTCTCCGTGTTGTTAAGAAAAAGTACTTCTGATAAATAATTCATCACTTTCCACAATTCTATCATGCTATCTCTATCATCATTTCTATCAGCAAAGTCATCATTTCCAACTATCGATCGTCCTTCTGTTTTCAACACTCCCATTCCAACCATCAGTAATTATCAATGCAGTTTGATTGAACAATTGATCCACTTCAGACTACTGTAGTTTGTAAAAATGTTCAATGTCTTCATCCTTGACATCTGTGGTTGGTGCATCAATTGTATTAACTAGTTGTCCTTGTAGGGCATAGAGCTATAAGCCTCTAGCTGAAAGCTTTATATTTCAGGGTAGATTGCAAAATGGTCCTCATAATGATGAATGTAACACCGTTGATTTCAATTTGTCATTCTGGCATTGCAGACTGCATGATTGTCACATTTAAAATGGCCAATGTCAATCTATTTCATCTTACTAACACCTAGGAAACTGATCTTCCAGTGCTCCATTTAGTTTTTGAAGGCTTCCAATTTTCTTTGATTCATATTTCATACCTTCTACATTCTGATTATTGATAGATATATGCAGCTCCTGTTTCTCATTTCAGTCATGACAGTCAGCAAACGAAGGTCCCAAATATTCCACTCTATCTGCATCCCTAGCTGGACTCTACATTGAGTACTGCAGTTGTATTTGAAAGGCCTTCTAACCTGATGGCTTCATCTTGCAGCACATCTAAGACACTGCTCTGTGGCTCTGCATGAGGTCGATATTAGCTCATACTGGAAAGTAGATCTCCAGGTCTTTCTTCCGAGTTTGTCTTAGTCTGGAAATTCTGATAATTTTTTTTGAATTAGATGCACACCCCCACAGTATGGCAAACCAACAAGTAGTAAAGTGCAATATTACAACAGAATAAAACAAAATGTCAATGGCACAGCAAGAATAAAATAAGTGTCCACGTATTTGGAAATTTGACAAATAAAAAATGATACTTCAGTTTTGTGAGAAAAAGAATGAGTGATTCAATAATTGGTTATTTCATTTGCATCATACTCAAAACAATTCTATCATCGATGCAGAAAAACAAAGCTAAAATAGGTGAAATTCTCTCTTAAGTCAGGTTGGGAAAGTTTTCCAAGACAGTACAAAAACACACAGCATAAAGGGAAAAATGGATAATTTGCTTACTTTAAGTGAGTAAGAAAAAAATCAGAGCTGTTGATATATGACAGCAAAGCATTAGAATGCTGAGTATGTAAATAATGCCTATTAGCCAATAAGTTAATTCAAAATTAATGAATAGAATTTAGGCAAAATACAAGTGCAAACATTGTTTTATTGAAAATACCAAATAATTGTTCTATACGAGCTCAATCTATATCATTAAAGTTTAGTTTGATATGGCTAGCAAACTATAACCATTATTTACTAACAAGATCAGAAAAAAGTAAACAAGTCTGATAGTGTCAAATATTGGTGAGAATAAGTAGCACGAAGACAGTCCACATAAGAAAAAGAGCAGAAAGAATACCAGATTGATACAGTCACATTGAAATATATTTTTTTTGAATGAGGTGCAAAGTTGAACACTCACTTTTTCATAGGACTTAACAATTTTAGACTTCTCTGTGTGTCTTAGGAAAGTCCTGTACAAGTTTTGTTGTGTACACTAATATTGTACACTCCAGTTTATAATAATCAAAAGCTGGAAATGGCCTGAATGTTAGTCAAAGAGAAAATGCGCAAATATAAAGTTGTATAGTACAGGATAAAAATCCATTAAGGAATAAAATGAAACAAAAAGCCTAACCTCAGTTCCCGTGGAAGTCAATTCCAACACATAGGACATGGGAGGGCTACCCCTGTGGGTTTCTGAGACTTGAAATCTTTAGGGGAATAAACAAACCTCATATTTCCCTCAAGGAGAGGTGAATGGTTTTTAACAGCTGACTTTGTAGTTAGCAGCTTAGTGTAAAACCTATTGTGCCTCCAGGACTCTTTCTACTAAAGAATATGCACAGCTATATTGCAAGTAAACACTTCAATCCAGGTGAACTTTATGATATTAAATAAAGCTAGCAAGAGAGTAAATGCACTATGATGCCATTTATAAAAACTATAAGAACAGCACATATTATATAATATATTTTATATATTATATAGTTTATTATAGATGTAATATATTGTATTATATTGAATATAAGGTATTTATTCTAATGCAGTATATCGATATATGCTAATTAAATGTTAAACAATATTTATATTATCTATTGTATACTATTTTGTTGTATACTATACAAATTACAGACATAAGGGCATAAGTTGTCAAAACAGGAAGATTTATGAATACCTATATTCTGAAGAACAAGATTAACTGCTAGGAGACACATTGTACTTTAAAATCGATGGGAGACAGAAGTCTTAGCTCTTTTTTCTCTCTTGTAAAACTAATTTACCACACAACTGTTCAAAGTGAAGTCTTGTTTTTGAAATGCACTGTGCAGTTCAAAGTCTGCCTGTGTGTGTACTATTACTTTCCTCTCTCGGGTTTATAAACTGGGAGGACTTTTCCTTTCTCAAGGTGAAGTTGAAGTATACTGGATGCACTCTATTTATTGCATTGGACTGCGGTCCACATGGCTGGCAGTTCAAAACCACCAGCACAGCACCATGGGAGAACGACTGGGCTTTCGACTCTCATAAAGTTACAGCCTGGGAAACCCACAGAGAAGTCGCTGGAAGTCAGCTATGCCTCAATAGCAGTGAAGTAGGGTTTGTTTTTATTGATTTCTAATAATAGGTCTATACTGATGTACTTTTAAGGCATTTTATCTCTGTGCCTGTGATCTGAGTTTAATTACCATGCATCACAATTCTAAGTGCCAATAGATTTGATTACACAATTTTGTTCTCCATGGGGGTGAGGAACATGATATAGGGGCCTTCATTTTGCTGTGCTTCCCTCATTCCACTTCACTAGATAACACTTTTTTCTACAAATGGAAAGTTTTTGGCAACCTAGTGTTAGGCCAGTCTCTCAGCACCATTTTTTTTCAACAGCACATACTTCCTTCATACCTCTACCTTATCATTTGGTAGCTATCAGAATATTTCAAACTTGTTCATAATGTGATCATACACTTAATTGACTAGAAATTCCAGCTCAACTGCTAGTGACCCTAGGTAAAGTGACCAGATTTGAAACGGGACACCATTGACCGGGGGGGAGGGTGGGATCTTGATTAAAATTTTGGTCTATATGGAGCAATAAAAATATTCACAAAATGCAAAAATAGTATTGTAATATATTTATTTAATTATAAAACGCTGCGGGACATGGACAAATTGTTAAAAGGTGGGACATCTGGTCACGTTAGAGGGCAGAGTAAAACTGCCTGTGCGGGCTTCTGAGGTTATCAATCTTTACAGTAGTAGAGGCCTCCCCTTTCTCCCTGGGAGCAGCTGGTGTCTTTGAACTGCTGATATTGTTTTATTGCCATGTCTGGACCCAAATTGGAAATTTTAAAGCTTATTTCTATCTTTAACAGTAACCAGAATCTTGCTAACAAGATGCAAATGATGCTGCAACTATCACGTATGTAAAAGTGAACAGGTCTTTAAAGTCTGTTAAGCTTTCTCACTTAATTTTCATCTGGTGATTCAAAGTGGCTTCACTCAGACTCAATAAATGTGTCTATGCTCATCTGGGAGTGCTGCAGGGCTCTTTCAATTGCCCATTCCAGTCTTTTGTTGATTCTATAAAGCAGATTTGTTTCTACTTCTCTTAAGGGAAGAACTTGGCAGGATTTAAATCTATATGGTGTAAGGAATATTAAAACGCTCTGGGGAAATATCTGTACAAACTGTTGAAATCTTTGAAATGTGTGTGATTGATATACATAACTTGGATGGAAACTGAATCAGGGTAAAGAATCTTAATTCAAAACATATGTAACTGGATTTACCTGTGGTCATTCTCACTTTTAGGATTTTAATTTAAGTTGCTGCTTGAAGGGCAGGCAAATGGTTCTTACCCAGTCAAGAGCACATTTGAAGCCTCACTGAGCAAAGCATACAGATCTATGTTCGATAAAAATTAAAGAAATCATCCACAGTGAGAGTTGACAAGACCTCACCTCCTTAGACAAATTCTTCAGTCCTCTTAATCTTTTCACTCCTGCCTTGGCTTGGTATACCACGACCTCCTGATTGCACCACTAAAATATCTTTGAAATATTAGTTTTGACCTTCCTCAGATCTGTGGCATATTACAGACTAACAAATAAACACTCCATTGTTATCAAGGTGATTCCAGTTCATAGTTCCAGCAGATCCAGGGTAGAACTGCTCCTCCAATCTTTCCCAGGAAGCAGACCGCCATGCCTCACTCCCCTGGAGCTGCTGGGAGGGTGGAACGTTTCCTTTAGCAGCCACGCACTTTAACCACTGCAAGCTGGCTGCCAGAGTCTCAATTCTGAGGTATAGTCTCCCTTGGATTTCTGAGACTGTGAAGCTTCATGAGAACAGACGGTTTCAGATTTCTCCCAGAGTGGCTGATGTGTTTGAACCACTGATCCTGCAGTTAGCAGCCCACAGAGCAACTAAGACTCCTACGATGGACTTTTGTGGTGCGCTATTATTAAAAATGAGTCTATTAAGTGAAAGCTAGTATAGTTTTACTACAGAACTTTTGCTCCCTCATGATAAGGTTGAAAATCTTTATGGAGTTCCAGAACGTTCTCTACAAGTGACCAAGTGAAAAGTCATTATCAGACTCATCTGGTTACGCCAGATGGAAAGTGTCCAAGAGCTCTCCTCTGGTTGTGAATCAACCCTGAACTCCATAACTTCGCCTCCAGGCCTTTTCCCACATTCCTTTGCTAAATTGTCCCATTGTCTCCAGTCCTTTCTAGCCCCTGGATTCTCCACATACACAGTCATGTATGTTCATGCCTCCTGTGTTTCAGTCACTTCCAATAATCTCATAGCCTTCAACTATGTCACAAACCTTTCAGCATTTGGACCTTCACACATGACATTTCTTATACCCATTCTTCCCTCATTGTTATCCAGCAACCTTGACTATATCAGCATTCCTATTATCACAGCCTAGTTGAACATCCTTCTTGCTACAACTTGCTCTTGTTGACCTAACACCTGCCTGAGTAGGTATTTTTCTCTCATTAGTGCATACATACTATTCTTTTTAAAAAATCATTTTATTGGGAGTTAATACTAATATCATCCCATTGGTCAATCACCATTAGTATTGTACAATTGCTCCTCCAATTAGTTTCAAAGAATTCTTTCCTTCTTGAACTTCTTGACTTTTACCGTACCCGCCCCCACCCCCCCACCATCACTGTACCCCAAAGCAACCTTTATTCTACTTGCTGTCCCTATTGGTTCATCAACCCTGGGTGACATGTATGGAAAGATAAAGAAATGTACAACAAAAATTAAAGAGGGTGACTCCCAATGGCATAACACATCAGAAATAAACCCTATTATGAACAAAAGCCCAACAAAATACAGACTCTATTGAAAACCAGGTCAGACTTAATGTGCATTAGAGGGGCAATCAACAGGTTTCTCCTTTTTGTCTTCTAGAGTCTTCCCTCTAAGTCACTCCCGTGACCATTTTCTTCCTCTTCCTCTATTTCAGATAGAGGAAGATCGCTGGAGGTTTATTTATCTTCTTTTTGTGAAAGCTGTTTTGTTTTCTGTGTCTCTCTCTTTTACCCTATTGCTAGTGTCTCAGGAGCAAGATTGATTCTGAATTCACTTGTGTCTCTCAGGTCCTAGAGTAACAAGACCTCAATACATATTTCATGCCTGGAGACGGTGTATGGCAAGGTCAGGCTCAATAAGCCCCTCCCCTTCCTTCAGAGGGTCTGGATGGACTATTCTCAGTGTGTTGGGGGATTAAATTGGGGGCAAAGACTCTCCAGCAGCTGAGGACCTCTGTTCCTCTAGTTCTGTTGCTGGGGCTGGTGGTTCAGAGGGGTTCTTACTCCTTGGAGACCATGTGAACCATGAGGTCCACCACCCTATTCCTATAGCCAAATTCACTGTCATATCAGGAAATGAGCTTGACAAAGTTCTTGTTGAGGGAAATGCCATCCCCAGCATCAAAATGGAAAAATGGGCGTCACAGGAGACAACCTGGTCCTCAGTGTAGCCCAGGATACCCTTTAGGGGGCCATTGGCTTCACTACCTTATGAATGTCATCATACTTGGCAGCTTTCTCCAGACTGCAAGTGAGCTTCATGATGGACACATTGGGGTTGGGAACACGGAAGGCCAAGTTAGTGAGTTTCCCATTCAGCTCTGGGATAAACTTGCCTACAGCTTTGGCAGCAATGGTAGATGCCGGGATGATGTTCTGGGCAGCCCCACAGCCATCACGCCAGAGTTTCCCAGAGAGGCCATCAGGCCTGAGTCCTTCCATGAAGCCAAAATTGTCACAATGACCTTGGCCAGGAAGACTAAGCAGTTGGTAGTTCAGGAAGCATTGCTAACAATCTTGAGGGAGTTGTCATACTTCTCATGGTTCACACCCATCACAACTGTGGGAACATTGGCAAAAGTGACAGAAATGATTACCCTTTTGACATCACCCTTCAAGTGAGCCCCAGCCTTCTTGAAGGTTGTGAAATAGCTCTATGACATACTCAGCACCAACCTCACCCAACTTGATGTCAACATCTCACTCCTGGAAGATGGAGATGGGCTTCCTATTGATGACAAGCTTCCCGTTCTAAGCCTTGACAGAGCCATTAAACTTGTCATGGTGGAATCATATTTGAACATGTAGACCATGTAGTTCAGATCAATGAAGATGTCATTGATGGCAATAGCTTCCACTTTGCTAGACTGGATAGCAGCCCTGGTGACCAGGAGCACAATTCTGCCAAATCTGTTCACTCTGACCTTCACCTGGGACTGCCAGGAATGGGAAGAGACTGCTACCTATTGCACGAGAAGGAGCAAAGAGGCTCTTTTAAAAGAGATATTGTTGTTAGATGTCATCAAGTGGTGGTGATCCATTGCGACTTCATGCACAAGAGAACAAAGTACTGCCTGGCCCTGCACCATCTTCACCATGAGACATAGGGAAGTAGAGTCCTTCACTGCAGGATACTTGCCAGCTGGGATAGATATATTCAATAGCAGATACATATATTTCACGTAATATCCTAAAATCCAAGGAAATCAGTGTTCCCATATAAGATGTTCTATCTTCAGATTTGATTTCCTCTCCAGTCTACCTCTATATTGTGGGTGTGATTGAGCAAATGTGTGTACTTTCCTGCTGTTTGCTTGTTACCAAAGACATAACACACTAAGAAGAGTCTTGAGTTGGTTCAGACTCATAACCCTCTTATAGGACAGAGGAGACCCATCTCTGTGCATTTCCAAGACTGTGGATCTTTATTGGAGTAGAAAGTCTCATTGTTTTTCTGGAGCATTGAGTTAAAAATCAAAAACTGCAGATTCTTGCTCCGATTGCTTTAGTGTTGACTTGTGACTTGTTCTATGTTATGGAAACCATGTAACCTTTTGGATCCTTGGTTTCCTTCTCTATTAAATGAGAACAATATCCAGGGCTCATGTCACTGAAGAATGAAAGAAGAGGAAAGAATGGAAGTGTCACAGATAAATCTGTTTGGATGTCTTTGACTTGATGGAAAATGTTCAAATACAAGTATAGTCTCCATTTTAGACTAGGAAGTTATTTTTCTTTCTCTTCAACCATTATTTTTTTTACCTCAACAAACATTTTTAAAAACAGCTAAAGATATAACCCTAGACCATCAAACAAAAATAACCTAAAACAAGCATCATAGAATTGTGGTGGAATGTTTGACATTAGTCTCTAGGGATATATTCAGAAGCCTAGTTTGTTAGAAGTGGAATGTCTTGTGTGGAGAGGTTGAATAGGAATTCTCTTGAGAGCTGATGAACTCCATTTCCCACGAAACAAAACGGCTGACTGTAGTTTTCCATCTAATTAATTTGTTCTCTGACTACTAAGAAAAGAAAAAAAATGCCTTATATGATTTTCTTGGAGGGATAATAATGTAAGTACAGAAGTTATTTGTTAGAATAGAGGTAAAATATGGCTCGTGGTAATATGAAAGTAAAACCTATTTTACCAAATATTTCATTCTTTAAAATTTTTTAAAAGGTCAACTTTTAAAAATACTTATGTTTTATGCCATGCTTGATATTTCCTCCCTGGGTTTTAAAAAAATCTTTAAGCCATGAAAAGCACTGCCTTTTAACTTGACAAAGTGTATTATCCAGATCCTTGTCATCCAAATCCCAACATTCTACTTATAACCCATCATAATATTTGCCTCCACTATTTGTTCCCTAATGAGCTAGAGTGATAACAGCATCCTGTTTGTACCCCCCATGTGCAATCACTTCTGTAGGTATACCATCGTCGGACCTTCTATTCTCGACATAGTTACTCTGTCAGTCTCCTAAAAGGTATTCTGCAAGAGCAAATCCAGTTCCTAAAGTGCCTCAGAAATCCCTTCAAAGTGGTAGAGCTTGGTATAAATAAGGACTAAACTAAAAAAGAAAATTTATCCAAAATTATTCAGAATAAAAATAATAATTGCTTCCTTTTGAGTCTCTCCCTCTTCCCTTGGGCCCCACCACACCCAATTGCTCAACTATGCTGGACGTGGCATCTGCCAGAACCCCGGAGACACACTATACATGAGACCTGTTCTCCCTCCTGCTTTACCCTCGGTCTTAGTCACTCAAACATTGCAAATATTACTGTTGCATTAATCTTATCAGAGTCTGGTGGCTAAGAATCTTCGTAGCTTGGGTTCCTTGAATTCCCTTGGTTTATAGACAATCCTCATGTGGACTGTCTCTTCCCTCAGCATATGCTGGTTCTTTTATAACTTTTATAAGTAGATTTACAATCCACTCTACATTTTATGGTCTCATTGATATCAAAATCAAAAAGCAAACTAACTAAAACAAAACAAAGCCAACCTATTTTCAAGCAGCATTTCATCTACATGTAAAAGACTAGAAATTTAAAACATATTTTGAAGAAGACACTATTCTAGCCCTAAGACCACCTCTCACGAATCCCACTAGTCTCTTATGAACTATCACGAAAGAGTAGTTGTGCTACAATTTGTTTTTTTTTTCTATTGGGAGATCGCTTTCTTCATTATCCTCTACAACCACTATCCATATCTGAAACTTCAAAGACATGTCTCAGCAGTGGAGAGCAACAGATTCATGGATCCACCTGCTTAGACGTATCTTCTGACAAGCTTCAACTCATGACAACGTCAAGTTCTCTAGCTAGAAATATGATCTGCACTCATAGAAACTGAGTCTATAGAGGAAGGACCAAACTTATGACCTAAGTTATATGAGTAATAAATACAAACTTTTTGAATAACGACATTGGGGCCAAGCATTTGGGTACACAGGTTTGCATGAAAATATTG